>JAULBV010246813.1:0-11948 GCA_032358295.1 Pterothamnion heteromorphum | reverse complement strand
TTGAACCTAAACGGAGAACCTACTACTACATACTTCGGACCTGCTACGAGAGCGGCGTTGATTAAGTACCAGCAGGCAGAAGGGATTAGTCCGGCAGAGGGGTATTTTGGAGCTCTTACGAGAGGGAGAGTGGGGAGGTAGGAGAAGGGGTGGAGATTTTAGATAGCTTAAATAAAAGTATCAACATGAATAAAAAACATGACACAAATCATGTTTTTTATTCTGTTATAATAGAGAATAAATGATTTCTGGTAAGACATTTAAATTTAATAATTATAAATTTGTTACAAATATAATATTTGTAACTTTATTTGTCTTAGGGATATTTACAAACTCTTCAATTGCGCTGGCCCAATCAAGTATGAGTGGAGGCGACTATTCTCTAAATGGCGGAATAACTGTTTTTACTGGGCAAGGTACTGGTGGTACATATGTTAATAACCCTTCTAGTGATCCGATAACTGGTAGTGCATCAGGCGGTAGTTATAATTTAGAACCAACACCTTACAACGGAAGTTTGACTCCTACTCCTAATAATAATGTTTCAAATAATTCTGTAAGTGCGACGAGATCTGGATATACTTCCACGACTACTTTTGGGACTATTTCACCCATTGATCAAAATAATAATCAAGAAAATATAAATAATAATCCAGGGAATACTAATAATCAGAAACCTCCGAGGCAAAATAATAATAATAATAATAATAATTTTCAAGCTAGTGAGCCTGTTTTAGAAATTGGTGAAATACCAGGGGTTGAATGGGTGGATACTGGAAAAGGTGTGGATACAAACTTGGATGGGATTATAGATTTCATAAGTAATATTTTTAAACCAGTATTTAATGACGGCACTAAACCTGCTTTATCGTCACCAGAAAGAGAAAGGGAATTGAGTGAGTCAGGAATTTCAATTAAAGACTATTCAAAAACACTATCGACTCTTGAAATGACATTTATATTATTTGCTTTTATTCTTTGTCTAATTGTGCCAGTTGTTAGACAGAAGAATCCTAGAAAAGTTTCCTATGTTCCATTGATAATATTTATTGATTATATTATCGCTGCTCATAAAGGTTATGAAATAAGTGGTATTTCAGTGCATAACTTTGAGAGAAATAAAGATGCAGAATCTGAAAATTATTACTTCAATATTCACATTATTGATGCATTTATTTTGCCTATTTTGTTCGTCCTGGCATCAGTATATATTTGGCCTATTTCTTGGGTCGCTAGTATCCTTATTTTAAGCCCTATTTTGGCTCGTATATACATAGGGAGAAGGTTGTTGACAAGGATATAACTGTCTGTATAATGGCCCTTACACCTTGAAAGGGGTGTTTTAAGTTAGCGAAGAAGACCTATTTGATAAATAAGTTGACATAAAATTTATGTCAACTTAGACAAAAAAAGTCCGTCCCCGCGTTGACAATTTCATACATAAGCGCCGAGCATCGAATTCAGTGTATATTTTATTTAAAGACCCTTAAAAGTCGATAAATTCTTCATACACTGAATTCGGTGCTCGGTGCAGCATCAAAAAATTAAATTCACAAGACCTATTGGAAGGTGGGATTTATACAGAAATTGCAAAATTTCTATTATAAAACTCGCTTTGGTGATAGGTAGTAAGCATCATTCTTTTGTTTTTGTTCTGTTTGAGTTTAATCAAGCGTAGTCGTCCTTGTGACGAATATGTACGATTTATAATTAGAGTTTGATCCTAGCTCAGGATGAACGCTGGCGACGTGGATAAGGCATGCAAGTCAAACGGGAAATATTGCGATTACATCAAGAACATTTCTAGTGGCAAACGAGGTAGTAACACGTGGGTAACACAACTTTTAGTCAGGAATAACTCATCGAAAGATGAGCTAATACTTGATAGTCTCGATTATGTTCCAATTTTTTAATCACTAAACTCGTGGTAACACGAGGATAGATTTTCTAAAGAAAATGTATCAGTGAGATTGAGAAATTAGAACATAATCGAGTAAAGATTTATCGCTAAAGGAGTGGCTCGCGGGATATCAGCTAGTTGGTAAGGTAATGGCTTACCAAGGCTATGACGTCTAGGGGAGCTGAGAGGCTGACCCCCACCGATGGAACTGAGAACGGTCCATACACCTACGGGTGGCTGCAGTCGAGAATCTTCCGCAATGGGCGAAAGCCTGACGGAGCGACGTCGCGTGGTTGATGAAGTCTTTCGGGATGTAAAGACCTTTTATGTGGGAGAAAGTTATTGATAGTACCACATGAATAAGGGGTTGCTAAACTCGTGCCAGCAGCAGCGGTAATACGAGTGCCCCAAGCGTTATCCGGAATTATTGGGTGTAAAGGGTGCGTAGGTGGTTTTATTAGTCTAGTGTTAAATCCTGGGGCTCAACTCCAGATCTGCACCGGAAACGGTAAAACTAGAGGGTGTGAGAGGTCTGTAGAACTCATGGTGTAGGGGTGAAATCCGTTGATATCATGGGGAATACCAAAAGCGAAGGCAGCAGACTGGCACATTCCTGACACTGAGGCACGAAAGCGTAGGTAGCGAATGGGATTAGATACCCCAGTAGTCTACGCCCTAAACGATGATCACTTGCTTTATGGAGTATCGACCCTCTGTGAGGCGAAGCTAACGCGTTAAGTGATCCACCTGGGTAGTACGATCGCAAGATTAAAACTCAAAGGAATAGACGGGGACTTGCACAAGCAGTGGATTATGTGGTTTAATTCGATGGTAAACGAAGAACCTCACCAGGGTTTGACACCTACATGAAAGCTCCGAGAAACCGGAGCCCTCGCAAGACTAGTAGGCAGGTGCTGCATGGTCGTCGTCAGTTCGTGGTTTGAATTGTTCCCTTCAGTGGGGTAACGAACGCAACCCTCGTCGTGTGTTATAAGTGTCACACGAGACTGCTCCTTTTTCGGAGAGGAAGGTGAGGATGACGCCAGATCAGCATGGCCCTTTGATATCCTGGGCTACACACATAATACAATCGCTATTACAACGCGACGCAATGGGGCGACCCGGAGCAAATCGTTAGAAAAATAGCGCCAGTTCGGATTGGAGTCTGCAACTCGACTCCATGAAGCCGGAATTGCTAGTAATCGCGGGTCAGACATACCGCGGTGAATACGTTCTCAAGTCTTGTACTCACCGCCCGTCAACTCAAGGGAGTTGGGAATACTCGAAGTCTCGCCATGTGCGGGCCTACAGTAAGCTCAATGACAGGGAGTAAGTCGTAACAAGGCACGGGTAGCGGAAGCTGCTCGTGGAATAATTCAAGTGAAAACTCGAAGTAGACACTCGCAAATAGTGCTCTACTCCTTATTACGGTCGTTCGTGTATAGATTTTAGTCCTACATTGGGATTAAAATCTGTATACAAGATATCTTATTATCTAGAAAAATAAGAGGACGGTAACACCTCACGTTACGGACACCTCGGAAAGACGAGGCTCAAACAGAACAAAAATAAGATTGTGATTTGAATTTAATTTTAGATAGCAAAATTTACCGCCAAAACAGTTTGGTGTTTTTAATTTGTTAATTTTTACAATTTTAATTTAAATTCTTTTAAAAAATTACATTTTTATATAAATACCCCTATAAATAAGACTTTATCCACATGTAAGTACTGTTTTGCTTAGGACGAATATGTTTTTTTGTATATAATAATACCAATCCTTAGATAAGTTCATTTTCTTGGAAGCCCGTTGATTCAGTAATATTGAAATAATTTATTTAAGCCTGATTTAACTGTAAAACTAATTAATCCCAATTTCGCATGAATCATTTTAAGAAAAGTATCTCAGTCTCTCTGCTAGGAACTCTACTTGCTACTTTTGGTTATGCGGCTTATGAGCCGGGTGTGGTAAATGCAGCTGTTGCATCTGACACTGTAGTAGTTACTTTGAACGTTACTGCAGGTATCTCAATTACAAGTCCTTCTGACGCTACTATGAGTACAGCACTTGGTGTTGCTCAAAACTCAGCTATTGGAAGTACTACTTGGAATGTTAAAACAAATAGTTCTGGTGGATATACACTTGCTGTAAGAGCAACATCTACTCCTGCTATGGCACAGGCCGGTGGATCACCTTCAATATTGGATTATCAAACTGGTGCTCCTAATACTTGGAATGCTACTTCAGGTCAAGCGTACTTTGGATATTCGGCATACGGTACTGATATTTCAACTGGTACTTGGGGTACTGGTTCAAATTGTTTTGGTGCAAGTGTTCACGCTACATCAACTACTTTAAAATATAAAGGATTTACAACTTCAGATTTTACTGTAGCCACAAGAGCCGCTACGACAACTCCATCTGGTATCGATAGTAACTTCTGTTACGCTGTAGAACAAAATAATACATATATTCCATCAGGAACATATACTGCTACAGTAATTGCGACGGCTACTACTTTATAGTAAGCTTCCAAATATTGTAGGAGCGACGCAATGAGGCTTATATGCAAAATTAAACTTTAATATGAAATTTCTGAAGCATACTTTTTTGGGACTTTTGGCACTCAGTTTAGTGTTAGGTCCTTTTGAGTCATTGATTGCTGCAAGAATTTCACAATTATCTGTAGAGAATAAGGCTGACTTTGTATTGGAGCCAGGAAAAGTTGAAATTTTCGTAAATGAAGGTGAGACAGTCAGTAGAACTATTTCTGTAATAAATAGAATCAATCGAAAGGTTAAGTTTAAAGTTGAAGTTGAAGACTTCGTAGGTTCAGATAATCCAAATACTCCAGTAATTTTATTAGGAGATCAGAAGAGTCCTTATTCTTTCAAGGATAATATTATACCTGAGTCAAATGAATTCGAGCTTGAATTCGGACAGAAAATTGAATTACCAATAAGCGTTGAAGTTCCAGTTGGTGCCTCGCCGGGTGGATATTATTCATCTGTGATTGTATCAAGTATGCCACCTGAGGATGGTGACGTTGGTCAAGCCGGCGCTAGAATTATTTCTAGAGTAGGTGTTTTGTTTTTTATACGTGTAAATGGACCTGTGAGCCAAGAAGGTAATCTAAATGATTTCAGAATATCTGGTGGTAAAAATTACATGCAAAAAGGGCCTGTAACGTTTGAAATTCTTTTTGCTAATACAGGAAACGTTCACTTAGTACCGTATGGTATTGTCTCTATTAAAAATTTATTTGGTAAAGAAGTAGGACGTGTACCTGTAGATGCGTATTTTGCCCTTCCAAAGTCACTTAGATATAGGCAGGTGACATGGGACAAGGAAAAGTTAATCGGTCGTTATACGGCTGAAATAAAGATGAATAAAGGGTATGACGGTGCAGAAGAGTCTAAAAAAATAGCCTTCTGGGTAATACCATGGACATACATTGCGACACTGTTAGGTGTATTGTTCTTCCTTACTTTCACTTGGAGATTCCTGGGACGAAGATTTGAATTTAGACGGAAAATTAATTAGTCCATAGTTTAAAATGCGTAAAATTACTGGAATCAGTACATTTCTTCTGACATATACTTTTGTATTTTCACTTTTAAGTTTTTTAGGTATGCCTTTTGGTATGTCTGCATATGTTATGGGTAGCGGTGCTTATAGAATTGATAATGATAGTTTGAATAATGCAGGAACTTCATTTTCAACAAGTTCAAGCTACTCGCTAGGATCTACTTTAGGAGAAGTAGGTACAGGTTTTTCAACAAGCTCAACATATTTTATGTCTGCAGGATATTGGACTCCAGATGATACGTATATTTCGATAAGCTCTCCGGCTGACACTAATCTAGGCGCAATTAGTGGGCTTTTAGGAGGTGTTGGAAACGCATCCTCTACTTGGACTGTGACAACCAATAATGCTGCTGGCTATACGCTCTCTGTTGTATCAAATACATATCCTGCCCTAAAGGCTCCTTCTGCTGGAATAAATGATTATGCGCCTTCTACTTCTGATCCAGATTATAACTTTTCAGTAGTACCGACAGATGCAAGATTTGGTTTTAGTCCTGAAGGTAGTCATGTAATCCAAAGGTATTTAGACGATGGTATTTCTGCTTGTAATATCGGGTCAACAGATAGTACAGATAGGTGTTGGGATGGATTTTCAACAACAAGTAAAGTTATATCGTCATCAAATATTGGTAATCATCCATCTGGAACTCCTACAGTTCTTAAATATCGAGTTGAAATAGGCTCAGGAATAATACAAGATTCCTCACCACTTTACGAAGCATCTATCACAGTTACAGCTACCACGCTATAATTATAAAATATGAAAAACCCGAGAGTTTTAAAATCAACATTTGCTCTGGTTTTAATGCTATTTTTAATTTTTTTTACTAAAACTAATTTTGCTCAGGCTGAATCAGTAAATGTAAATTTACTAGTTGCTGTTTGTAATTCAAATTTAATTTGTGAAGATGTAATCGGTGAAAATTATGGATCTTGTCCTTCTGATTGTGAAGCGCCACCTCCACCTCCTCCATCAACTTCAACAGCCTCAAGTACTTCTAGTGGCCCAGGGGCGGGTTATACAAATCCAACGTCTGGCTCGGGAAGTTCAACTTCAGGTTTTCCACTTAATCCTAATTTTCCAAATAATGGAAGTCCTGTAAATAACCAAAACGGGGCTAATAATAACGCTAATACAAATACAGGTGAACCTGGTCAGGTAGGAACCAAAGGTAAGCCGACACCAATTAGACCGCCTGGATCTGTTCCTCAGAGTGGTATTGATGGAATTATTAAAATCGCACCATACACGACTTCAGCGACATTGACTTTTAAGACATATCTTGCATCGTTATTAAATATTTCCTGGGGAACTACTGGTACTTATGAACTTGGAAGCATGGCAGACTCTTGGTACCATCAAAATTTTTCAAAAGAAATTACTGGTTTAAGTCCGGGGACAAGATATTATTATCGTTTAGAATTACTTGATTCACTCGGTAGAAAAAATGAATATGAAGGTCAATTTATGACGGCATCAGAGAGATCTAATGCGCCTTTGCCTGTGATTTTGAATTTCGGTATTTCAACTAAGAGAGGAAATGATTCTACGATTTTAACTTGGGACATAAAACCTGCTAAAGACACAATTATGAGTGATATTCGTAAGGATCAAGAACGTCGGTTTAATCAAAATATTAGCCTTAAAGACGAATTAAATGGTATTACAAAAGAGTCTGAGGAAGAATTGGCCAAGGAATTGAAATCTAAAGAAGAAAGTACATATGTTAGGTTGACAAGATCTGATTTCAGTTTTCCGAAAGATCCATTTGAAGGAAAAGTTGTCTATGAAGGTAGTGGTGAACAAGCGACCGATATAAATTTAGTCGATGGTAATATATATTATTACTCAATTTTCATAATGAATGGAAAAAATGAGTATTCTTCTCCTGCAATTATTAAATATATACATAAAACAAATATTAAAAGGCTAGATGGAGATAATTTGGCTGAAAATAACGCTAAAAAGGAATACGATCCATTAATTCAAGATAAAAACCAAGTTGATATAGAAAAATGGTCAGATCCTGATAAGCAAACGGGCTTTTGTGGTCAATCCGAATCTGTGCAACCGACTTTATCTCTCAAGGATACATTTTCAGGTATATCAAAGGAGCAAAAAAATGGCTTAGCAATCCAGTTTATTCACGATGGGCAGGCTATTTTACCTCACCTTGGTGTCGTGTCAGCCGATGGTCGGGAAAAACTACTAATTCGTGTTAAAAGTGATCGATTTGAGGAGGGTGATAAAGTAGGAATTTGTATATATTCTGAGCGTGATTCAACATATACAGATTATCTGCTTACAAAAAACGCTGACGGCACTTTCGAGCTTATTTTTCCAGCTATATCCACAATTAAGAGTGGGAAAAGTGACTATCAATTTACCATAGGAATGATAAAATATAATGGTGCTGAAATGGTTTTAGAGCGAGGAGAAATTTCATTCTTTATTCCGTCAGAAAGAAGTGCATTTAACTGGTTAGAAATGTTGATAATTGTAACTATTTTATGTCTGATTTTGTGGATTGGAAGACGATACAGACTCTTCGCCATTTTCAATAGATAAATGGGCTTTCGAATATCTTTTACACAACTATTTTCCGTCATCAAAAACCCTGCATCCAAACGGCTTGCAGTTATTGTTTATATATTCGCTGTCATTGCTGCATTTTTTTACTTAGTCATAGGACCTTTCTTACTTTCTTGGGCAGAAGCTGCTGTTAACGAACAAATTAACTATCAAGGAAAACTTACTGATACTGGAGGTATTGCTGTTACAAATGGAACTTACAACATGGAGTTCAAGCTCTACACAGTTTCTTCAGGTGGGTCACCAATTTGGACTGAAACTAGAACAAGTGGAGACAAAGTTCAAGTTACAAGTGGTTTATTCTCAGTTTTACTTGGAGAAGTAACATCACTTGCTGGTGTGGATTTTAATCAAACACTTTATCTTGGAGTAAATATCGGAGGTACTGGGTCTCCTTCTTGGGATGGTGAAATGACACCAAGAAAGAAAATTGGTGCTGTACCTGCAGCATTGGTTGCTAAAACTTTAGGGGGGTTATATGGTCATCAATTTTTTAGAACAGATGTAATTACTTCAACAAGTTCTGCTGTAACACTTTTGAAGGTTGAACAAGCTGGAGCTGGTGCAGTTGCAGAATTCGTTGGGAATTCTTCAAGTACTATTTTCGGAATTTATACAGCGGGTGGTGGAAAAGTTGGAGTTGGAACAACTTCTCCGTCGCATCTATTCACAGTAGCTGGCGACATGAACCTAACCGGAGCTCTCCGTGCTTCAGGTGTAGCAGGTACTGCAGGTCAAATTCTACAAACTACAGGAACAGGAGTGACTTGGACCTCAACTTCATCACTAGGATTTTTAGGTGCATCTGTTATTAATTCACTTACAAATGGTTTCGCAACAAGATGGGATGGATCTGCTCTACAAAATTCAATAATTCGTGACAATGGCACTGTTGCAGGAATAAATGCCACTTCTTCAAGTTACACTTTCAACGTTCAGGGCGCACCTGCGACAAATGCATTTAATATTGCAACTTCAGGTGGAAACAGTGCTTTTATGGTTAATTCTATTGGTAATATTGGAATTGGTACGACAACTCCAGGTTTTAGATTGAGTGTTGTTGGTAATACTAGTCCATCAGCAATTGGGCCAATCGTAGTTAGTTCAGTAGGTGGAAACAATGTCGGTACAGCTATTACTTTGGATGCAACTGACAATGCAGGAGGCAAAAGATACAGTTTTATTTCAGGTGGTGATACGGCCTCATACCCGGGAAGTTTTTCAGTATTTGATTCATCAAGTTCAACTTATCCTTTTAGAATTACAGACGGTAGCGGATACTTTGGTGTAGGATCTGCTTATGTCAGAAACGCTGTTGAAGCAAACAACATAGGAGGTGCTGATACTACAAATTTAAATCCAGGTGTCACTGTTTACAATAGTGTAAATAAATACGGTATGGAATTAGGTTATAGTGCTACAACGTCTAAGTTTAGTACTAGAATAGCCGCTCCGGATAGTGCTGATATATCTTTTGATTTTCATGCCGCAGTGGTAGCTCCTACAGTTCAAAATTCTTACAGAAATCGTATGGTAATTAAAGGTGATACTGGAAACGTCGGTATCGGTACATCATCTCCATCTCACACACTAACAATTGCAGGCGACATGAACCTGACCGGAGCTCTACGTGCTTCAGGTGTAGCAGGTACTGCAGGTCAAATACTTCAAACTACAGGAAGTGGAGTGACATGGGTATCAACATCTAGTTTGGGTATTGTAGGTGGAAGTGGTACTAACTATTTAACTCTTGGAAATGGATTTCTTGCCACAGCCACAACAACAGATGCTCTTCGAGCAGCATACTTCGTAGCGACAAGTACTATTGCGACATCTACATTTGCAGGATCTTTGATTGTTGCAACAGGTTCTGTTCCGGCACTTTTCGTAAACACAGGAACAAATCAAGTTACTATAAACAAGACATCTGCAACAGCGGGTTATGCATTAGATGTTACTGGTTCAATAATTGCATCTTCGCAGGTTACAGCAGGAACTGTGTCTATTGGAAACTCTACTTTACAGGTACCAAATGCAGGATTTATCTCATGGCAAGGTCGTTCATTGATGACTTCACCATCAGATGGTGTCATCAATTTTTCAAACCAAGCAGGTACAAGCTTTACTCGTCTAAACTTTGGAGGTTCCACATCTTCTTTTCCTTCACTTGGTAGGTCAAATGCAGGGATATATGTCGGCTTGGCCGATGGATCACAGGGTGGAACTTTCTCTATCGGAACAAGTTCTGATTCAATTGCAACACTGGCGGTTCAAGGGACAACTTCTTCTCCTTCACTTAATTTATTATCCATCTCATCTTCAACAGGTAGTAATGTGTTAGTAGTTACTCCGTCTGGAAATGTTGGTATCGGAACTTCTGCCCCTACATCACAGTTACATGTAAGCGGACCAAGTGCAGGTATTCGTTTAACTCGTACTACTAGTAATCCATTTATATTACTAACAAATACAAGCGAGACTACAGGAGGACAGATTAGGGGTTCTGATACAGCTGTAGGGTTGTCATTTACAAGCCCGAGAGGAGGTTCTACGTATATGACTATTGATGCAAACGGTAATGTTGGTATATCAACAAGTACTCCTCTTGCTAGATTAGATGTTGTTGGACGAAATGCTGTGGTCCCTGCGTTTAGAGTTGCTTCTTCATCAAATGAAACTGAATTGATTGTTGATAATAACGGCTACGTCGGTATCGGAACATCATCTCCATCTCACACACTAACAATCGCAGGCGACATGAACCTAACCGGAGCTCTCCGAGCAAGTGGTATCGCAGGAACTGCAGGTCAAATTTTACAAACTACAGGAAGTGGAGTGACATGGGTATCAACATCTAGTTTGGGTATTGTTGGTGGAAGTGGTACTAATTATTTGTCTCTTGAAAATGGTGGTGTGTATACATCAACATCAACTGATTACTTTAAGTCTGCGTTCTTTATTGCAAGTAGTACTACGGGGACGAGTACGTTTGCTGGACGGGTTGGATTTAATATAAGCACAACAACAAGTAGCACATATTTAAAGAGTGTATTAGGTAGTTCAGCAATTAGTGTATTCACGGATTTCAACAACACTTTTTCAACTGGGGCAACAATTGATTACAGTACAAGTCTTGGGTCTTTTGCAACTGTTACAGGTATGTACTTGTATGCAGGGCCAGGAAGAACGGTTGATCAAATTGGTGTAGATAACGATAGTCAGGCGTACTACGCAAATCAAAGATCTATCGGTTTTAGAAATTATCTATACTCATCTGGAAACAACAACATAATGACGGGTATGTATAACGAATTCACTCACTCGGGATCTGGTACAACCACTTCATATGGATTAAGAAACTTTGCTTCAACATCTAATGCTACAAACGGTATCATGTATGGTGTTTACAATGATATATCAGCGCCAATTGGATCAGGTGAAAGTTCGTATATCTACGGCACATACTCAATCGGTAGAACATATACTGGAAGTGTAAAGAATTTCTACGGCAACTATGTAACAAGTGACTCTAGTTCAACCGGAGGTACCCAATACGGTACATACGTAGACCTAGGACCTGGTACTGCAACTAAGTACTCAGGTATATTCCTAGGTGGAAACTTCGGTATTGGATCAAGTACTCCAAGTACTGTTCTTGCAGTACAAGGAAGTACTACCGCACCAACCACAAATCTCTTCGATGTAGCATCATCGTCTGGTTCTTCATTCTTTAGGGTAAATGCTAATGGAAATGTTGGCGTCGGAACTACTTCACCGTCTCACTTGTTTACAATCGCAGGCGACATGAACCTAACCGGAGCTCTCCGAGCAAGTGGTATCGCAGGAACTGCAGGTCAAATTTTACA
>JAULBV010246702.1:0-11962 GCA_032358295.1 Pterothamnion heteromorphum | reverse complement strand
GCACACTGTCCGTAGTAATATCCAGGTTTGTCAATAAAAATAGTGTGGTGCGTTGATCTACCAGGCACACAATCCATCTTTAAACCTAGTCCGGGGATAAACCAGGAGTGGATTACGTCATAACTATTCGTGATTATAGTTATAGGTGTTCTTATTGGTAAGACAATTTGCTTTGTTACCCACAGCAACCTCTTACTGTATTGTATCTCACGACGGTACGCTTGTTTTTTTTTTTGGGAAAGTAGATTTTCCTTGTCTTTTCGGATTCTTAGTTTTTGGTGCGAGATATCCTCGTTACCCGTTACGATAGTCTCGAACTCCCTGTACAGACTCTTGTTATCAAAAATGGTTTCGTATTTTCTTAACCCTGTTGTAAATGTTACAGGCTCTGCCTTTTTTTGTATGTAAGTAATCCTAACATTATCATTTAGGTCCCTAACTTGGTCAGAGCTGGTTGTAAATTTTAATTTTAGGAGTTGCTTACTGCTAGTCGCACCAACCTTATTATACCTAAATAGTTGGATTTGGTTGCTTGGTGTAAATTTATTCTTTAACCACCTATGTTTGCTTAGGGGTTTTATTAAAGGGACTTATTGGGTACTGATCGTCGGGTGGTATAAATTAGACCACAACGCTGTTGAGTTTTTAGAGTTTTTAGCCATTTTAAAGACGGGCCAATACCTTCACCACCAATTAATTACGTAAAGTTGGAATGCCTTCCTATACCTCTGTGCGTAGTAGTGTGGATTAATTATTTGCTCTACCAGCGGGTACTTATTTAAATCCGTTAGTGTAGGGTGTGCTACCCTTCGCACCCCTCGAATTATTGGACTTGCGCACTCAACCAGAAGTAATCTACTTGCTGAATTTAATATACAGCTCTTGGCAAAACCTAAGTGTATTTTAGTATTCCCAACTACTACAGGTCTGGTTATTGTCTCTGTGTTTACAGCTAATATGTGATCAATTATATCTCGGTTTATAAAAGACTTGGGGTTCGTTCGGATAGCGCGTAAGTCACTCCACCGTGGTGAGAGACTTCTCCACTTTTTTTTCTTAACTCGCAGTCGTGCATCCAGTCTGTAACCCACGTGACACTTTGGGCACCTGCTGACTCACCAACGCTTATCCAAGAATGTGGTTAGGTTATTTCGAACAAAGATTACTATTGTTTTGTGCCCTTCTGGCTTTTTCAAAAACCAAAGTTTTTTTAATAATTTACAATTCCTCAGTACGTACTTTGCGGTAGCGCTCAGTCGAATCTCCCGACGTAGTGGGAAAAATACCGCCTGTCGACCGGGAGAGCGTAGTGCCAGACGCCGAGCATCTTCTATTTGTTGAACTCATAATGCACGTAGTGATCTCTCGACCTTACGTAAACTTAAGTTCATAAGAGCCTGTCTGGTGTGTAGTAAATCGTACTGCTTCTGTACTGTTGTGTAAGTTTCCTCACACAGTCGACCCGCAGCTCGGTAAAACTTTCACCTCTTCAGTGCTGAGAGCTTAACGCAGGTCATCGTGTGTACGGTCTTGGTGGGGTATAGTTTTTTAGACGCGCCCCCTTCTAGTGAAATTCACCCATTCGTGTAATAGTAGTAGTGGTAAGCATTGTTCAACGCTTTGCCGAACTTCACGTCGTGGTGGAATTGTTCTTTTGCATAAATAGCGTTTGGGTTTCTTATAGGTTGGCAGTTGCCTGTGGCGCAGCCTGTGGTTGTCTTGGTGCCTTTCAGAACTTGGTCTAACCTAAAGTACGTCATTGCACGAAGTTTCTTTGCGGGTATTTCTTGGAAAACAAAAGCTGCACATCTTCTGGCATTAGCTACTCGTAAGATACTACTCTCCCAGAGGTGTAGTACCGCCGCCCGACAAGTTATCCTTGGTTGACCCCTGGTATGTTGTGGGTACGTCAAGTAAGGTGCTTTTACTAACCGCATGGACTTTATATTTGCGATAATGGCTCGCCTATACATAGAGTTTTGGTTCATTAACCTACCTCTAAAATAGCCCGAGGTGTTCTTTAGGGTGTATTTAGCCATTGCAACCGTATACAACCGAATTAGGTGAAGTGCTTTATACCCTCGTAGGTTAGTAGGTACAAGAAATTTTATAGGTAGGTAGGTTTTGTGGTTGATATAATTCCTGCATATCATTTTTCCCAATACCAAGGCAGTGGTGTCGCCAATTCCCAAAAACTTAGAGTTCTTGGAAAGATCGCTATGCTCTGATCCTTTCAGCAGAGTTGCCCAAAGGTTGTTTACCTTTGCCAACCCAACCAAGCTTTTGGCAAGTATTTTTCGAGGGGAGAAGAAGAAGTGTTTTTTGGTGATATACCCCCTAATACTGTTTTGGAGATCCAAGGCTTGGAACTTTTCAAACGCACGGAAATTGTGACGTATGTGATCGTTTACAACACCTCGCACAGTTGCTACAAGTTGGTGCCTTGAATACACGCTCGTTATAATTTTTTTAACTATTAGTGGTCTTGTTGCTAAGTTACGGGGCGTTAAGGTAGTTAAGAGATCGTCGGTGTACTGCGGTCCGAAGTATATTACGCGTTTTACATCAGCTCGCTTAAATAGTGCTGTTGAGAATCTGACGAGTCTACGCCGATTTCTAGTACTTCCTACAGCTAACTTCGCAGAATCCTTAATCAAGTTTTTTATTATCTGCGTTGTCCTGATATAAAATACAAACTCTGTTGCGTACTGCGACAACCTGGTCCTTACTGCTAGGTTCACCATCTCTTGACGCAAATTCAATAAGTAAGGTAGTGTTCTTTTCTCGACTCGTATACTAGTCGAGGTTCCTATAACCTCGGGTCAGTAGCGGTAATGCATTTCGGGTAACGTTGACCCTACTTTGATTAAGATACCCTTAAGTAATATTCTGTGGCATAATACAGAGTGTAGTTTATTCATCTGAACATCGGGATACTTCGGTTGTATAACTATAGAATATGCCACCCTTCAGTGCGCTTGGTACACCAATGACTTGTAATAAATTAATAATTTTAACCACATCAACCACGTAGGAGTCTCGCACCCTTGCTTAGACCTTCCGGTTTTTAAGTGTGCTGCCACCCTGTCGACAAACCCGTCGAAACCTCTCCTAGGTCTACTCTTCGTGGACTTAGATTTTAACAAGGTTCGGTTTCCCAACCCGTCGGACAATGCCAACAAGTGTTTCTTTTTTGACAGGTCTAGAGTAGCTCGGTTATAAAGATTTGGGTTCTTTAGTCTTGCAGAAGCGGAGTTAATTTTTTCAAAAGGGTCACCAGCTCTATCACGTAAGGTATAAACACCTGTAGGCCGTAATGACATTATAGATCATTTTGTCGGGTCTGATCGAATTGCTTGGATTTTTTTATTTCGACCCAGTATCACATGTGCCGTGTTTATGTCGTAGTGGCCTTTTAGATCAAATTTATAAACCCAGTACCACTGTTTTCCACGTACACGCAGTGTAAAGAGGGAGTTTTCTGTTTGCCACTCCAAGTGCCTTAGCAAGAAATGACTGTTTGTTAGTATATTTAGACACCAGAATATTGGTACTGCACAAATAATCAAGTCTCCTCACCGCCCGTGCGAGCGTAGGGAGGTTGTAATTTTGGGATGTAGCGAAAGGGTTCTAGTGTAAAGTATTCGAAGCGTTAGGACGAAGTATAGAGCCAGTAAAAATGTAAATCAAAATCACCACCAGTACTGTCACTGTGTCAAAGCTATTAGGTTAGTGTTTCCAAAAGTTGGGAAGTGGGCGGTATTTGCGCTGAAACCAGACCCGTTAAATACAGTGTAGTGGGATTTATAAAGAGGTTGTAACGGTGTTACGGCGGTTTGGTCGTTAAACAGAGTCAGGACGTATAGGAATCGAACCCATCTTGCTGGTTTTGAAGACCAGAGTTTTACCACTAAACTAACATCCTAGTTGTCTGCGAGGGGGTGAATTTTATTTGCAAAGTCCCCAAGCTCTAAATAGTTTTTACACCTGTCAGTGTTTTAAATTGCTAAAGACGTGACTAATAGTGCGCACGTAACGTACGAGGTGTTCAACCCCCTTTGCCTGGTTCAAAAGCAAAAAATTAGGGGTATTATAGATGCTGTCACGGCGCTTACCCCGCTTGCAAAACTATTAACAACCCAAGGGCTGTTCGTGTTTAGAAGCAGCGATCACGTTTCGGTATGTTTAAAATACAAAAACGTAAGTACTAAAGCCGTCTGTAATAGGAGTAGTATTTGTGCGGTTTGGTGATTTAAGTGGTTGCTAATACTGCTGTAGTTCTGCGTCTTAACACTGTCATATTGCAACACAAGTGTCAGTACTTTTACGGAATAAACTACAGACGTTAGCGCCCCTAGCCAGGAGGCTCACCGAATCGGCAACGTGAGGTATTTGTGAACAGCCAAGTCTACATTTAGGTGCTTGATGAACGCTGTCATTGTTCCTGGCCAAGCCCCTAGTAAAGCCAGTGTTGGTAGTAGCATATAGAGAATTGGGCGTTTTTGACTTGTTGGTATATTTAAAAAACGCCAGTCTTGCTTGTGGTGGGATAGAATAACCATAGTTCCTACGATAAAAAATGCACTGGCTTTAAATATACCATGTAAGGTAAAGTAAAAAAAACAAAGTGAGTTTTTGTTTGTTACAGCAAATAGAACCATGAAACCGCAGTTAGCTATTGTAGAGTAGGCTAATATTTTTTTTAAATCATTTTGGACGCACGAAGCTAAACCGCCGATAACGATTGTTAGTAGGCTTAGGATTGTGAGTGGGTATGTTAATGCTGGGTTATAGAGGTGGTATGGTGAGAGTCGGATTATTAGATAAACACCTGCGGAAACTAGAGTCGCCGAGTGTATAAGGGCAGACGCTGGTATTGGTGCCTCCATGGAATCCGGTAACCAGAAGTGGAACGGGAATTGCGCGGACTTACAACACACGCACATCACCAGAGCCAATATTGGTAGTATTTGCGCACCTCCCACAACATGCTCAGCTCCTTGGGGTAGGTCTGCGCCTAGGTAATAAAATCCTAGTACCATAATCATAAAGAAGGCGTCGCTTAGTTGATTGTAGGCCAGAGCCTTGTTTGCTGATTTGATGCTGGTTATTTTTATGGTCCAAAAATTAATTAGTAGAAAAGAGAAGAGTCCTATCAGCTCTCAACCTAAAAAAAGGGTTACAAAGTTATTAGAGGTTAGTAGTAGTAACATGCTCAGTAAAAAAGCTGTTAGTAGTTGGGTAAACCGAGTCTTATACACCTCCCCCTCCATGTAAAATTGCGAAAAAGCTAAGGCAACGCTACCCAATAGCAATGTTACTAAAAAGAACGGTGTTGACACACTGTCCAAACTTACAGATAATTGCATTGGTAACGTATAGTTAAGGTAGTTTAGTGATGACAAACCTACTTTAGTGTACGTAAGTGCGTTTGGTAAATTAGTTGACCCTAAAATTGTAGTGCACACAGGCACAGCCACTATTAGGAAACTTACATTACGCCAACTCATATTTCGGTACTTAAGTAAGGAGCCAAGAAGTCTGTTCGTCCACAAAGCGGGCATTCCTACTAGCACAGCTGTGATTAGCAGGTGTGCAATCGGTGCTTGGTTAAATGTTCAGTAAACTAAAAACATAGTATGTTTACTACTAGAAAGCCAGTACAGGCTGGTCTATTAACACCCTCAACTTATCTGAAACTAGTTTATAGTACCAGTTTAGTGATGTTAATAAGAAGTATAATATAAACATGAAAGAGGCTAGTGTCGCTATGTTACCCCCAAGTCTATTGAAGAACTTTCCGTAAGGTAGGTACGAGGCACAGTACATTATAGAAGCTATAAAGGCTGTAACGTGTAATTTCTTTACCAAAGAGTATTCTTTAAACGTGAAATACATGTACAGTACCGTTGCTTTTATATTTGGTTGGAAGTACATAGAAACCATGAATAATACCAACCCCAACAAACCTAGGTAGTGGTGAGGGCAAACAACCAACCAAGACATATAAGCTCGGAAGTACCAATGTGGTGTAACCCCTAGAAATCGTATATCAGATACAGACCCAATATCACCTCACATAAAAAGTTCGATGTTTAAAGGCTCTGCTTCGGTGTAGTAGAATGCTGCTATCCAAAAAAGAATAATTAGTGCTTTGATAAACCCAAAAACTTCGCTACGCAGTGCGTCATCCCACCAACTGAGGTCCGTTTTTTGGTTTTCAGAAAAACTAGAATCTTTTCAGTCGTAGTGCATTTCTAAACTGTGTAGTACTGCTAAAGCAAATATGGCGAACGCTGTCGTATAATGACCATACATCATTCTAAGAACAGTATCCGTGTTTAACTCCTCTGCTGGAAAAACCCACCAATAGATTTTTCCATATTTTGCAGATATAGTTGCCATCATATTTGCCGCTATAGTAAGGGTTACCTCACTTAAATGTGTACAACACAGTACTAGACCAAAGAACGTCACAACATGCAGAACTAGGAATATAAGCGATCCTGTTTTTCAAGCACCTTCCTGGGACTTAGTATAGCTACTTAGATAGAATTTTCTAAACATGTGAACAAATATAAATATAAATATGTAGTCTACCCCCCTTTCATGTAATCAAAAAAAATCGTCTGTGTATAAGTCACACATATCCTCCTCGGATCGCGATATCGGTATGTTCATAGGGTCGCAGTTCAAACTGAAGCAGACCATCACGCCGCTTACAATCTGTAGTGCAAATATGAACAATAATACCAAACCGATGATAGAGATGGTCTTGTGTTGCTTCACTTTAGTTATGTATAAAGTTTGCAGTAGTCTGGGGGTTAGTTGCAGTCACTGCATTAGCTAACTCAACTAGTTATCAGGTGGTTAGGCTAGAAAAAATATTATCAGAGTGGTATAATATAGTAAAACGCCGATAGCGACGAGTTGTGACAGGGAGTAGTCCTCCGTCCGGATAAATTTAGTTTTAAACGTGGTACTAAATGTGATTAACATTTCAAGAATGTGTGATACTTTTGCACTGTTGTTTATGTCTCGGTATTCCCAAATGTTAAGTTTGGACTGTAAATATGGTTTTTTTAAATTATTTATGTATTGAAACAATAACGAGAACAAAGTAGGGGTAGGCTGGAATCGAACCAACTCTGAATTTCTTCAGCGGGTTTACAGCCCGCCCTCTTCCCAATAGAGTACTGCCCCATGCAGCGTATTTTATTCTTTAGAGTCAAAAAATTACCAAAAACATTATTATTAGGGTTGGTAGTAGGAAAAACCACAGTCGTTTTAGCGTAAGGTAAGAGTAGACTACTAAGTGAGCTATCAGTGCACGCCTTCTACGACCGTGGCATTTCTCTACTAAATACCGAGCAACTACGTAAGCTCAGCATACGCACACGGTTGAGGCTATATAATACAGCACTATATGTACCGACACTACCTGCAAGGTGCACAGCTTGTACATTATAGTTGCCAGGGATCCACACAGTAGTAAATTTGCGCATCTGGTAAACATAAATTTTTAGATTTTTGTGACTAATATCGTACACAGTTCGTGGGTTTTTATTATGGCGACGCTAACTGCCGACCAAATTTACTACCGGTATGCCGAGACCTTTCCACGTTTTTTAAAAAAAAGTGTTTTTTTTAACCACAACCCACGTTTCGTGTATAGGTTACGTTTTCTCGCACTTGACACAGATCTTACAAACCTATCGAGTTTCTCGCCGGAATATCAGGTGCTTACTAAGAACCACAACCTTTTAAAAGGCCTCACAACCATATTACGGGTTAGTAGTGTGGTTCTGTGGGCTCTGTTAAACTTTAAGAAAGTTATACCCTCTTTGTACTTTACTCGGTAACTCTTACCGACGTATTTAAATTTTAAAAGTTGGCTTCCTTTAAGCGTACCAATCAGGTTTCCAAATTTTGAGTAGTTTTGTTTGTGCGTCGGCTTTATTTGGGATATTCTATGTTTCCAAAAGGTAAAATTCAGGTAGCTGTTAGAGCCCACTACGTATTCTAATCCAGAAGCCGACAACAGTTCTATAGAGTTTGTCAATTTCCCTTGTCTAGGTGCCTGCCCCCTTAGTAAGTATTTATTAAACAGGTGCTTTTTTTTCATAATCAAATCTTACTTAGTGCGTCTAAAGCACCAAGGTTGCTCTTTTGTAATTTGGGAATTATTCGTATACCTGTACATACTGTTTTTGTACCTAGTGTATAGGGTTGTTTTTTTTGAGGTATTAAACACCTTAAGTTGTTGTTTACTTAGGTGGGACTTTGTAGTATTTAGCCGCAGTGTCGACATGGTATACTTATTTAGTTTAAAGTAGTATAGGTCGTTGTCGCGTCGTGACATAAAGACAAGATCGCCGCTGTCTTCTAACAAACTAACGGCGGTTTTGCTCAACTTAGACGTTGTTAGTTTTTTCGGAGACAGTGCATTTTTATTGTTATTGAACGTGTTAAAAGATCCTCTAAAGCTTTTCATAATCAAATAGTTTTATTGCGATTTTTTTACCAAAAACGAGAATGTACTTTTATTCGCTGTACTTTTGAACGCAAATCTCGACAGCTTACCCCAATTTATACGGGATTTCTGGTGATCTGTTTGGACACAAAATGAAGTGTGGTAGGATATTGATTTTTGTTTTTTTTTTTTCCTCATCAAATGTGCACGCGCCAGTAAGTATTTTGAGGATCTGAGGTCTTCGTTTTTTAATAAAAATTTTAATAACCTACCCTGCCACTCTTGTTTTATGAACGCGGACCTTTTTAGATACTCAACTCTTAGCATTTTTATCTTTTTTTTTATCATAAAGTTTTGTCGACTACCTGTCAATTTCCCCAAAAACAATATCTACGGTACCTATTAGCGTAACTAAATCCGCAAGCAAGGATCCTTTGAGTAATTTTGGTAAAAATTGAATGTGGTTGTACGCCGGAGAGCGGATTTTACACCGGTAGGGTGTGTTTGTACCGTCCGCTAGTAGTGTTGCTGAGAATTCCCCTTTGGGGGATTCTACTGTTTGGGAGGTGAATCCTTGTGGGACGGTAAACCCCTCACTTCAGTATTTAAAGTGTTTTATCACACCCTCCATAATATTCTCAGAGCTTTCGGTATCTACTTGGTTGGCGTGCGTAGCCCACAGATTTCTGTGTTTAAAAAACTTTGTGCACGTATTTGGTGTAGCGTAAGGTAGGTTAGCCATACATTTATATATAATCGACGTACTTTCAACCATCTCTGCCATTCTCAACAAATACCTATCGTAGGAGTCCCCGTTACGGCCCACGAAGCTTGTTGGTGACAGGAAATAGTAATTCCCGTAGGTAGTATTTTTATTTAAACGTACATCCTTTTTTAGACCTGTGCACCTTGACATAACGCCCGTTAGGCCCCAATCCTGAGCCTCTTGGTAACCGTACGAACCTACGTTTACCAGTCTTTGTTTTCAAATAGTATTCTCGTTTAAGGTATTTGAGATTTCTGACAACGTTGTTGAGAAGTTTTGTAAAAAGGCGGTTATGTTGGTCTGTACTGTTGGGTTCATTGCAGTGTTAATAAACCAAGGCCTGTAGTAAGCCGCGTGAAATCGCGCCCCTGACACACCCTCGTAAAACCCCATGATCGCTTCCCGCTCTTCAAAGGCCCAAAATAGTGGTGACATACTACCTACGTCTAGGGCATGGCACGAGGTGGCCAAGAGGTGGTTTAGTATCCGTGTAAGTTCGTCGAAAATTGTTCTAACGTGCGATGTTCTTTGTAGGAAGTTATTACTTTTTTTTAATTTCTCTATAGCTAGACAATATGCGTGCTTTTGTACTAAAACTGAGACGTAATCCAATCTGTCAAAGTAAGGTAATGACAGTAGGTATGGTTTAGTTTCGATCAGTTTTTCCGTACCTCGGTGTAGCAACCCTATGTGTATGTCACTTTTTTCAACAGTCTCGTTATCTAATTGTAGGATCAGGCGCAATACCCCGTGCGCAGCGGGGTGTTGGGGCCCGAAATTTAGATTCAGTGACTTGAGTGACTTTTTTCCTTTTAGGTGTGTTAGTAGACCCCGGTCTAACGTCATTCAAATACTAAACCTTATTTATTATGGGTATAGTAATTATGAACAGATCTTCGTCACCGATAGTAAGCTTTGTTATATCCTATAAAATTGTACCCGTACTTTCATAAAAAAATTTTATTAACGCAAGGTACCATGTTTGTGATTATGAGAAAGGTTCGTAGCATATTTGTTCGATTTATCATAAACTCAGCCCATACGGAAATGGGTTGGTTTACGAATTGTGCCGGGGAGTTGTTCTCGTAACGCAATGTGCTGTTAAATATCATAAATTAACGGGGGGTTGGTATTTTGTAACTAACCCAGTTACTATAACAAAGGTTTTATAATTCGATCAGAAAGTGTGGTGTACTTTACAGTTGTATTAAACTTGTAGAAAGTGTGGTGTAATAATTTGTTATTACCACCTGTTCCAAATTGTAGTATACTATGCCGCGGTTTTAAGAATCCCAAGTATTTTGAGTTTTGGTATACAGCCTCTTTTAGTGTGTTTTGGTAAAAAAGGGTTCTTATTTCCTGAACTACAAAACCGTACGGAGTGCTGCTAATGCCGGTATGGAGGATTGGGGTAAGGTAGAGGCAGGGCCTTCCCTTAAACCAAGGCAGTAGTAGTAGTAGTATACCGGCTAGGTTAACTAAATGGTGCGTTGGTGTACTGCTGTGTATTTTTACACCACATAAGTTATTGCAGCCGTACAGCAAGAGTACTACTGTCGCTAATTGGACGAAAACAACACTCGCATTAGTTTTGGATAATAGAGTTTCTGCATTGTTTGATAATAAAATTTGTGATGTAGCTAGCGCGTAGGTAGTGGTTGCAAGGAGTAGTATTACTAAGTTTGGTGTAGTTCCCAAGTTTAGTGGTATTTTTACCACAACATCTCTAATATTTCTAGGTGGTAGTACCGCTAATAATAAAACCGCCACTAAACCCGTTGTGAGAAATGCTCCTGAGGTGGTACCTACTGTTAAAAAAAATGAATTGGAAAAGCTGTGGATAGATTGCGCAGCTGGCCCTTTATTTAGTAAATAAATCGATAAAGTTCCTAGTAAATAAAAAAGTTGTTGGTGTCTGCCAGTTAACAACGTTACTTGCCTTATACTGAGGTGCGTTACGGATCCAAGCAACCCAACATAGATAAACAGCGTCATATCAACCGGATCACAATTTCAGTAATACCCCCAAAACAGCTCTTGGTTAGCTCACCACATACTTAACAAGAGTGAGGTTATTATAAAGGAATTTCCGAGAATAGGGTTGCTTGCTATTCGTGTAGAGTTTCTTAACAGGTTATCACAACATATTAGTTTTTGAAAAACCACGAAAACTGACAAGACTACTGTCGTTATCAAAATAAGTGGGTGTATCGCTGCTAACGTGTTTTCTAACCCAGTATTTACAGGTGTCACAACCTTATCTAAATACCGCAGGCCTGTGTGGGTTAGGCTTAGGAGAGGTAATAGAAAGATACTTGCAGACTTATACGAGAGTTGTATTAGTGGCAAAGACGCCACTAACGCTATATTAGCTGGAGAATTAACAAGTGTTAGTAGATTTTGCAACGGGTCTGGTTTTGTATTTCAACACAGGTAACTGCTTTTTGTATCTAACGAGAAAAATAGTAAGGTCTCTGCCACCAATACCGATTTTATAACTAACACACTCTACCAAAGGTTTACTTATTGTAGTACACTGCCCCGGAAATCGTATCCCATACGCAGGATATTGCCACGGCCCCTATAATAAATAGTCCAGTTAATCCAGATACCGTTGTGGTTTGGTTGTGGCAAAACATAACAGGTAGTAGGAAGAGAAGCTCGACATCGTATAAAATCATAAATAGTGCTGTGGGTAGGATTTGATTAGTAGCCGTTAAGTG
>JAULBV010246591.1:0-11968 GCA_032358295.1 Pterothamnion heteromorphum | reverse complement strand
TGAGGACGTCTGGAGTAGTTACCGTTTGGTATATTAAGCAGTGAAATCTTTTGTGGCCAGAGTAAATTGCTCTCTGTAGTGTACTTCGGCCTCCTGGTCTTGCCATCTGGATCCTCGTACAATCCAGGAAGCCGATGCAGTTCTGAAGAGGTGAACCTTTCTTGTGTATTGCACGAGAATATAATTCTGCTCGGTTATGTATCAGTCGGGTTCGAAAGGTCTCCACTAAGTGCTTATGTCTTTGCACGAAGGAGGTCACTACTTCCCAGAAAACTTCGCTTAAAGCAGGGGCACGCATCATAAATATTGGTTCCAAGTCACTCCATCTCGTTGGGAACGACAGTTTTCGAAGAAATATACAAGTAGCCGTAAACGGATGACAACGATAGCGAGATCTCCTAGTCTTTCCAGATGTCCATGCAGTGAGCTCCATTATTTTTGCTATATCTTTTCCACGAAACCTAAACAGCTGCACTTTCTGCTCTTCAGTAAAATAGTTGAAGTTAAAAGTACCTTGTGAAATCTCTCTACTGCGACGTTGCATGTGTTTCACAATTTTAACCGCTTCCGTGACTCGTTTCTTAGCCCTCAGTAGGAGCACGACGTCTGCATCAACAGCAAGTAGGAATCGGAACCAGGCCTTCCTCTTCTTCATCCGGGTGATGGCATATCCGATGGAGAAGAACTTCTGACGCATGATTTGGGGGTGGCTCAGTGCTGGCGTCGGTGAAGTTCACGAATTTTTTCTGGTTGCGTAAGGTTCGCGCAGTACCGTTTATTCGTAAATAAAAATTCGTACACGTTTCCACATGTGCAGTCAATTTACGAAGTCACAACGAACTCACACCATTTGCAAAAGATCTCTATTGTGTCCCAGGGGTACCATCTACTATATTTAATATTAAACAAATCCCGCATCTCTTCTGGTGGCTATAAGTCAACAGCTGCCGGCCGTTTCTTTTGACACGGTTCGCCTTTTTCAAAACATCTCTGGAGGCACGGCCTCATGGATGCCGTCCCAGCGATATGGAAAGGAATAATTTGATTGGTACAGGTGAGATCTTGCTCGTACCTCACGTGCAACAGCGCCCATTCATTTCGATATGCGATCTCGTGCAGCACACGCGATGAGCCGATGGACGGCATCGTGCGGTCCTTCGGCACCAACGGACGCTTGCCATCTGTGCGGCGTGGCACGCGACGTAGAAACTACTCCACTCCATGCCGGGCTGCACGCAGTAACGTACTGAGCGACTGCTTCGGCCCGGTGCTCACCATTTTCCCTCACCTTTCTCTGCCCAACTCCCTATCTCCCGCGTCACGCTATCGTTTGTCGGAAATTTTCATCGATCCAGGTCACCACCCGGTAGCAACAAGGTCTTTATGTACATCCGCGGTAAGTTGCGAGGTGAACTCCCCTTTGCACACAGCGCCGCCGCGACCTTCATCACGTACCAACTTCATTCCCGACATGTTGTTATTTCCGTTCCCGCAAGCTCATTGAAACTCCGCCAACTTGTTAGCCGTTGGGGTCAACGCGCCAGGGGCGGGTCATCGATGCGTTCCTGCTGTCGATCTGGTTATTGCCGTCTTTGACGAGCCAGTTCAGCATCACATTCTGCTGTACCGGCCAGCCTGAAGTAATGGTCCTTCTCAAGACCTTGACAGTGTTCCAATTGATCGTCGCGGTGATCTTGGAGACGCATCTCGTTGTCAACTTCTGTGGCCGCATGAGGGCTGAAACGCTGTCGATGCCTGCCACATGTCTGTCCTTGGAGACCACCTGTGCATCAAACTAACGTGAGCTGGGGCACAGTTTCTCTTCATCGACTAACGGGATCTGGGTCACACTTTCTTTTTGTCTCTGGAGCTACTACGTCCAAGAGAATGATGACGGACAAGCTTGAGCACCATTCCAAGATGGTTCCGAACTGAACAAAGCATGCGGCAACCGGGAATATGTTCTTAAAGCAAACCCGCAAGCGCTCCTCTACGACTGCCAGCTATTCGGGCTGCATGTCCCTCTCAACTGGCGTACATTTTGCTCAAACGTAATATCATGCTACGCACCGGTGCGTCATCAATCGGGGACGTCGACCAGAGAGGCGATCACTATTTCGTGCAAATGAAATCTACAACATATCTATCACAGCACAAGTGCTCCTCATCGCTTGTTCAGGTTCGAGAACGCGAAGTGGGATCATGTGGCAAATATGAACACAGTGAACTTTTGTTTACATTTTGTTTCTCACTTGTCAGTTTCCCCGAATGCTAGGGGTACTTACGGCTAGCGCGACGTGAACGCCAGTGATGTAGCTAGCCAGACGGCCTCGCCATTCCCTTCCAAGGGAACCGCCGCCAAATCCTCTCAACCAACATGCCAAAGTCAAAGCCTTGGATTGGGCCTTGCTTACCCGCTTAGCATCGGGCAAGACTTACCGTCCTTCCTCGGCCCACTCCGTGTTCGTGGAATGGGCCGTAACGCACAGCTGGCTCACACAGAGCTCAGCACGTACGCGAAGGGAATATTTCGGATACTTGTCGGGGCTGTCTTTTCGATGATGCTCAAGCTCGACCACACGGGTCAGAGCGAGCGTTCGATCGATCCAATCGGGCAAGTCAGCGCCGACATACACACCCAACTCGCTCAGTTTCCTCAATTGCTCTTGAAGCATTTCCGCAAGGCGGACATTCCCAGAATCGTCTTGAAACGAATTATCCAACCACGGCCATTACTGCAAATGTCACTTTCGTGGCGGATATCGGGAGGAGACATCTTGGGGTGGGGTTCACAGACCGGATCAGGGCTTGGACTGCGTGTGGAACAGTCCGGCTTTTGGCCCCCAGTGATGGTAGTGCACGAGTTGGTCCATTCGGAAGAGATGGAGTGGACGGACTCGCACGGGTGGTCGTCGCGGGTGGTGTGAATTTTCGTCTGGGATGGGTCGCGAATTATGGAAGATTGTGACCCGCGACTGAAGTGATGAGCGACGATCGACGAAGCCGCAACAAAGCGGATGGTGCGGACCCCATCCTCGAGCGGGGGATGGTTGCCATCGTAGAACATGTCCAAGATGGATGGGTCCGGCTCCACCTTGTGCAGCAGCGATGTGAACTTCTTCGACTCGTGATTGAGAAGTTCACTCGCAAGCGGGCGAGGATCCTCTCCGCACGAGGCAGCATGCTGAAGCGTGCGAAGAACATCCGTACAGTTTTCGAAGCTATCCATCTCCACCCCGCAGGTGTTGTGATGTAGCCCCGGCACAGTACCCATGATGTGCGCCGAAACGGGTTCGTAGCGCGTGTGTGAAGTTTTCATTGCATTGTTCATTGCGACAGCGGCCTCGCCGTTGGATGGGATGGCGCGGCCGAGCTTCTTGTTGTCGCCGTCAGTTTGCATGTTCACGTTCATGATGGGGTAGAGTTGCGGAGATGTGAGAGTGGCAACGGCCGGAGTGGATGGGGGTAGGATTGTGCAAAAGAGTGGATACAGATAGTTGCGAGAACCGTGGGGAAGAGGAGGGGAGGGAAGGGGAGCTGGGAATCGACGCCGTTATGTAGGGAGAATTTAGGACTGGTTCCCGCCAGGCCGGAGTCGAATGCAATGCATTTGACTCCGGCCGGGCGGATGTTGGCAGCTTCACAAGGGTGAAGATGCATTTCAGTGGTGAGTACTCGGCAGTCGAATGCTCTGGTCAGACGACTTCGTCTTTAGTCGACGGACAACGTCCCATACGGAAATGATACGTGACAGGTCAGCCATAGGAAGGACGTGGACACCGAACAATGTGCATGCGGCGACGTAAATAAGGCGCAGTACAGCACAGTATGGGTCTGAGACTATTTGAGGATCTGCCACATCCACCGCACAGAATGCAGTCTTTGCCTTCTCGCAGTTGGCTTGTACGCACCTTCTTTTTGTACGCATTGCGCAGCGTCTATATCAACTGCCAATCCAGTCTCCCGACGACACGTTCTAAATGCAATCCACCACGGGTAGTGTCCGTCCTGGTTTGTAAGCAGCAGCAGCGAAACACTATGGTTGTTCTCAATAGCCAAAGCGAAGCCGGGAAGCTCAGCACGGAGAAATTGAATGCCATAAGTGAATGTACAGTGCAGTCGAAATTTCTTTTATTGCCGACGTCCGACACCAACACCGTCGAAGCTAATTCAGCGCTACGCCTACAGTCCGGAACATAGGGCCCATAAGGCACGCCTGCACCGAAATTCGAGAGTGCAGACGTCATCGTCGGACACGGTCGCCATCCTTGTATTAGTTGCTGTGAGCTGAACTAGGACTAGGCAGTGTCCGCTTCGAGTCACACGGGACCATTGATGCCTGGGAATAGGAAGAGTAGATTCCAGAGTTCTCTGCATTATTCAGCATTTACTATCCCGGTGCTTGTGCCGAGCGGTGTGCTTCTGCCGAGCGGTGGGTGCTAAATGCGGCGTGCATGTACGGGAGAGCCGTTCTATACGATAGAGCTCCGATTCAAATCGGTGCAGTACCACTCAGGTACAGTAGCTTACCTGTACCTTTGAAACGATCTGAGCGCGGTTGTCTCTTCCATCAATCATTTTTATTGTTCTTCTAACTGCATGAATTTCTAGGTATAGTAGCTTTAAAGCGCCAGTCAGAAAGTTGTGTCAGACACGCTAAATTGATTGGATGTTGCGTCCTACTCAGATTCCACACGAAGCTCTTCGTCTTCCCATCAACGGCGTTCAGGTAAAAAAAAACAACTTTGAGTGGGCCAGGATGAGATCATGTGGACTCAGTGTGATGCATTATACCGAGTGGTTGGGCTCGACAAAATTTCGGGTTTCTAGCAAATGCTCGGGAGAGCCGCAGGTAGGGCTGAAGCAGGCCAGTGTGTAAGTAACTGGGACGGTACACATGTAATCGCGCCCGGACGAGGAGCGGGGAGTAATGGAAGAATTCTAGAAGGCCGCGAGCGTGGCAGGGCGGTCGGGCGGCCAGCCCATCGTGGCGCGTGGCGGCAAGCAATTCAAGCGCAGCCCCGCGCCAGCTCTAATTTCGGCCGCCCCATCCTACAAACATGAGTGAGCACCTAGGAAACGTTCGACGGGGATTTGCGAGCGCTCCCGCAGATAAAAGTGGGGGAAGAAATGCTGGACTCCAGGAAACAGTTTTCATCGCCGTGATGGATTGAAACGCGACAGCACTGTCTCAGTTCATGCCTTGCTGGGTAGTCTTGCTGGGTAGTCGAAACAAATTTCCACAATTGCACGTCCAGCGCTGGGCAGTATCCACCGCGGTCCAATCTAAGCATCCATGATGGATTCCGTCCCGTCGTATCGAAATGCGATTGAAGCGCCGTCGTGGCTCATGATGAGCGATCAAAATTCCATCATGCACGATGGAAAGTCTCATGGATGCCGTCCCGCCGCATCTTAATTCAGTGCGGAGGCAACCGAGAATTATCGAAAGATCCGGATTGGCTGGCCGCGGGCAGCGGATCTTAACGAGCATGGCAAGTGCTTTCGTGCCCAATTAACCCGCCTTTCGCGCCGACACGGCGCGTGGTGTGCCGCGTGACCTTGAATAGCCCGTGCTACCGGCGAAGCGTGTAGTTGACGTACGGCAGGGAACACCATCCTACACGGACTAGCCCAGCCAAGGACGAACTTCATTGGATGCAGACGGCAGAACTTGCTTTGTAAAGGGGTTACCGGCCCCCTTTTCAAGTTGCCGTGCGACCTCCCCCAGCACACGTGTCATTTGTCGTACGCGTTCAGCACTGGTAGTCGCGTTCACGGACCATTGCGATGTACGTACCGTACGAACCGTTCTGCGCTTTCTGCCACATCCGCCCTCTCCCACTTCCTCGCCTCTTCCCGTCTTCCCTTCCCCATCTTCCTTCTCGTCTCCGCCTCAGCCTAGCTCCCCTTTTCGATCTCCTTCTTCCTCTCCGTCTCCGGGCACCAGTCCCCCCGTCTCTCCGTCTTCCACACGGCCTCCATCGTCGCGTTTATCTCATTCCCCGTGTCCGTCTTTCTCCCTCTCTGTTTCTCCTCATTCTTCCTCAATATCATTTCGGTCCCAGTCCCCGTCCCCGTCTCTATTTTGGTGCCCGTCTTTTTCCTTCATTCTTTCCCCTGCTAATCATTCACTTTTATATCGTTATCTCTTTAAATTGTCCGACATGTGTCTGAGTTCAGTCCAGTTCGCCAACCGCTTTCCATGAACTACGCAATAATCGGGGAACTGGATATCATTGCAGATCCGGAATCCGACGAGGCAGGGATCGGGACTTGATAATAGTTCAACAGGGGTGGGACATCGGGGATGACGTGCCAGAGAGTCGAGGTGTACACGAAGCGGCCGGCGGCGATGAGGAAGCTCACGAAAACAGGCCCAACACCGTGGACTCTCCTTTCAGGAGGTCAGCTGCAAGATGTCCGCGGGCACCATGGCGGCGATGGCGTAATGTTCCGAATGACTTGGTCTAAAGAGAACCGCACTTGAAGTTTTAAAAGTATCAACTACTGAGACAGTGCTTCTCCAAGAAACTTTCGGACCGAGCTGATGGATGTTGATGGATGGGCATGTGGTGCTTCTCTATGTATAGTTCTACGAACTTGCCTCTAAACCACGTCGACAAGCGGAGGTGGCCGACGACGGAGTAGTGGCGTTCGGGATTCGGGTGATGGAAAGGCGGTCGGAGGTTGTGGGACGGACGAATTCTGACGATGATTCACATCATTTTTCGCGAGCGCTACAAGTATGTTTGCCGCGCCGATGCATCGCTGCCGTCCCGCGACCGCGCGCGCGCTGCTGCCACATGCGCCCCTCGCGCCCCGAGTCCCGCACGCCAGTGTCCCATGCCAATCGGCTACCGGCCATGACACGTAGCAATCGCGCTCTTGCCGTCGCTGACACCCTCACTTGCCGCTTTCTCCTCGACCGTCTCCATTGCCGCCCACACCCCCTCGCCGCCTCTCCCTCTCAACGACAGCCTCTCGTTGTGGGCTTCGTTGCGCCCGTCGTCAATACCGCGACGGCAACTTTCGCGGCAGCGACGGCGGACACCACAGGTTCCCACTCGTGAGCCGCTGCCGCCGTGGATCTCTCAACCCACGCATGCCTGCTGTCGCGTTACCGACACCCTCATCTGCCGCCTTTCTCGACTTTCTACCTTTCCACCCACATCAAGCGCCGTCTCCGAAGCCACGCGTTGTGCGCGTATACGTTTCGCCCGTCGTCTATGTCGCGACGGCGCGCGGCAACGATCTTGTTCGCCAAGGACGTGTCGCCTGCGTCGTGCGACCTGCTTGTCAGCCGCTTCCGCTCTCGCTGCTTCTGGATTGCATGCCACCCATCCCTAACAGAGAGCCGAAACAGACTCGCCAACCCTCACCGCCCAAGCCGCCCTTTCTTCGTCCCCTACCTCTGCCAATCCAAACGCATCACCCACTTTCACCCCCACATGCACGACCACAACTTACAACATCCCGCCCCCCGCCCCTCGCTATCTATCAACGCATGGTCACCCGCTCCCACTTCCGCCTGCCTATTTGCCGTCTGCACCACTGCCCAAGCCGACCATGAACACGGCACTGCAAACGTTACTGACAAATGCCCCTGCCAGTCCTCCACAATGCCAACCGTTGCACTCCAGCCGCATCCTACAAGACCGTAACTCTGGCATCCAAGATTCCATCGCCCTTTCTGGCTTGGGCAGCAAGTCGGCCGCCGGCGGGAACAAGAAGCAATGTCTGGATAGGTCCCGTTTCCGTCGCCGGGTGACCGAGATTCCGGGGTGACGATGAGGAGTGGAATGCGAGGCGGATGGTCGTGATGGAGCAGGCTGTTGCGGCCCAGGCTAACAATTGGGAGCAAGTACAAAGAAGTCTCTCGGATCCCGAGTCACCCCCAAGTCCATCCGTGCACTTCATTGCGTTACAAGTTCTGGCGGCGCAACAGCATGACGGCGAGGAACAACCAGCTATTTCAGGAACTGGGGAACGTCTGGAGTTCGAAGGAGAAGGCAGGATTATTCCGAGTCACCGGATGGGCGAAGCCGCCAACCCGGTCCATGGAGACTTCGACACCGGAAGTATGCTCCGAACGGGCTCGACACCCATAGGCGATGGGGTCGTTCTGATGGAGAATGCTGAGCTTGCTCCTGTCGAAATGGAGCGCCTGGGTTGTTCCCGTTCTCATTGCCAGGGGACCGAGATTCCGGTGACAAGGAGTAGTTGATGGAGAGTTGGATGGTCGTGACGGGGCAGGCTGTTGCGGCCCAGGAAAACAATTGCGAGCAGGTGCACAGACGAAGACTCTAGGAGCTCCTCAACTCAACCCCACTTCCATCCGTGTACTTCATTGCGTTACGGATCTGGCGGCGCAACAGCGTGACGGCAAGGAACGCAAGGCTTTTCAGGAACTGGGGGGCGTCTGGAGTTCGAAGGAGAAGGCAGGACTATTCCGGGTCATCGGGTGGCCAAGGCCGCCAACCGCGTCTATGGAGACTCCGACACCGAAGTTGTGCTCCGAACGGGCTTGACACCAATGGGATGCGGTCGTTCAGGCGCAGCATGCTGAGCTTGCTCCTTTCGAAATGGAGCGCCAGTTCACTTGCTACCATGCGTTCTGCGATCTGTCCAAGCTATGCGTTTTATGTTCAAACATGACTCAAATGTGGCGAACGAGAAAGCGGCTCGGGGGGATTTCTACGGTCTGTCCCAGCTATGCGCCTGTGTTCAACACGACGCAAAGGTGGCGAAAGAGACAGCAGATTGGACATGAGGGTGCAAGTAGTTGTTGGGACGCGGTGATGAAAGGGCTGTCCCAGCTATTCGGCTATGTTCACACACGCCTCCGTGTCACGAACGAGACTGCGTATCGGATATATGGTACCAGCTTGAGGCTAGATCGAGGAGATGCAAGTGCGGTGTTCGTGTTTAGGGCTCTTGCTCGTAGCGGCGGCCGTTTTTCAAGGAGAAGGACGAGCTGCATCTCGTCCTTCGTATGTGAAACCAAGCCCTTCACTCCGACATATATCTTGGAAGGTACCTCGCGTTCGCGTTGGCCGACCAATGCTAGATCCTACCACTTCTAGCTAGCCAATGTACTTATCGGTGTTGTTCAAGAATAATACGATGGGGTACAAGCAAGAAGGTAAAGTTTGGATGTTGATTGCGTCGCTCAGATTCAATCGGATGCTGTTTTGCCTAAGATTCTACTGGACTTGGTGCGGGATCCATAGTCTCTTTCACTAAATTCTAAGCAATGCCGAAGATGAGGCCGATGAAGATAAGCTGGCTGAAACAGAGGAAAAGACCAGGAGGCATTGTGGTTAGCGCATACAAAGGAAATCTTGCGCTGCTCCACGCTGCCCCTCTCGACTGACTGTCCACCCAGTATCAGTTAAAGAAATACGGGCCGAGAGGGATGTAATGTTTTAATGGATATGGAGAGAGTGTAGGGAGCGGGAGAGAAGGAGAGCGGATTTGAGGGAGAGGAACAGGGGAGATAGGAATGGAGAACGGAATTTGAGGTACACTGGTGTAGGTAGCATGACGTCATGTCACTCACAGGGAGGGGAGAGAGCTCAGAGCGGCTCTGATTCCACGTGTACACCGCCGTACATTCATACGTGTACTTGGCGCTCCTCGTAGTACCCGTACCCGTACAACCAATGCGCGGCGAAGCGGCGAGCGCTTGAACGCTGCTACTGAGCACGTGCAGTCATTGGCCGCAAGCGCACGCTGTGATCCAATTGCATTGCTTCAATAATTCTGAGGTGCATTGTGCGCTGAATGGCCATACGGCGGGACGGAATCCATGAGGCCGACCATGATGGGCCACGACGACGGTTCCACCGGCGCGATGGATTGTCCGATGATCCCGCAGAACCTCCGGTTGCCCATTCAGTATCCATCCAAGCAGCGCCGGTTCTATTTCAACCTGCGATTTCCAGAGTCCAATTTAGAACTTTCCTATTTGGCCAACCGTCTGTCGGTGTGCTTCCTATAAAAGGCTGATTTGGAAACGGGAAACCAATGAGATCATCATGCAATGCATCATGCATTGCGTTGATCAGCGTCATCGTGACGCTGATCAACGCGCCGCCTTAGTCGACGGTTACCTCATCATGAGGTATAGAACACGTGACAATATCGTGTTTTACGCGGGGAGCAACGCTGGGGATACGGAGCTCTCTTGGGAGTAGCCAGTGAATGGCTGAAAGAGCAATCGGTAGGAGATGTGAGGGCGGAGACGGTGCTTCATCATGAAGTGTGAGCGCATTCACTTTGTGAAAGGAGCGCATTCATGCATTCCTCATTACGCCAAAATATGCGCAGTTCACCGGTGGAGATGCTCTATAATATGTGCCGTGCCTTCAGTTTGTGGATCGCTTTTTCGGGAATATTTTTGTAGCACGGCCTCATGGATGCCGTCCCAGCGATATCAAAAAGGATTCTTTTCATTGGCCCCGGAGAGATCATTGCGCGTACCTCACGTGCATGGTCGGCCATTGATCTCGTCGAGCAATCTCGTGCAGCGCACATGTCATTCCACGTTTGTGAAATGCCAGGCTTTGGGGAAGACGGACGCTTTCTGTAAGCGCGACGTGGCACGCGACGTAGAAAATACTCGTACACCTACCGAACGGTAGCTAAGGATGACCGCACACCATGCTGCAATGTACTTTCGAACCGACGTTTCAATCTGATGCTGTCGCTTTCTTTCATATCACTTTTCTCTTTTCTCAATTCTCTGCCGCCTCCCGCTATGTACATCATCAGAACTCTTGTTTTTCATCGACTCAGAGCGGTACCCGGCAGCAACAAGTTGTTCCTGACATCTGCGGGAAGTGTCGAGATGGACTGGTTTTGGCACACAGCATCACAGAGCTTGGATGCGACCGTCACGACGTCCCCAACTCATATACCCTTCCATTCGATAGTCATCCTATCCACCAAGCGCGCGGGAAAGGCGCTGTATGTTTTGCATGCACCAGGTGTGTGGCTTAAAAAACGGTGAGTTCCTTCTCTCCTCACGTTTCTAATATTGTTATGGGCTTCTTCTATGAGCCGGATGACCAAGGTGTCTAGCACCGCATGTCGGTCCGTATTGCTATTATTATTATGTTCACGAGGGTGACAAATCTACGATCAGGCGGCTCGAACGGGCCGGAACTGGTGCGGGCAATAGGTCCAGGCCTGAAGCACAGCTGGGAGATTGGACGTCGTACAACGCACCAGCGTAGAGGCGAGTGTGTGTTGGCCATGTACTGCTTCAACAGCAGTAAATTTTCAATTGTGGGCAACCGAATCGAAAATTAAGACGTAAACTGAGAATGGAGTTTGAACGTTGTAGATGGTAGAAGGAGAAATAGAGAGAATTTGTGTGTGATAGCAAAAGAGACTTGGATATGTAATAGGAATATTGGGAGTTAACGGAAGGATAAGGGAAGACAATCCTTGTGAAACGGCTCCCCGTTGCCCGAGAAAGCCCGCAGTACTGTACTTTCGGTACCCGTGTGGACCGCAAGTACTGTACTCAAAACGCGTTGCGCATACTTCACGGTACCGCCGACCATACCCCAAGAGCCTAAATTGCCGCCTAAATTGCCGGTACTGCACTAAGCCATAAATTTGATTGGCTACTAGTACACGTGCAGCTCGCGGAATTATCGCTGGGGGCCAATCGGAACGTTCTGATATTAAATCTGAAACCAGGCGGCGCTGCCTTACCGATACGGCGGGACGGCATCCATCATCGGGACCTTTTCGGAGTTTTTTTTGGAAGGCAAATCAGTGATTATGAAATATCCAAGAAAACAAAAAAAGCGCCACTTCCGTTCCTTTCTTTTTACCTTTTGTAAATTATTGCCCTTTGGCCTTGCACTGACAGGTGGCTTTCCAACTTCCCGTAGGTTCGTCATAGAAAGCCTGTTTCCCGTCGCTCCAAGCGTCGCCAGTAAGCGCTATGTGT
>JAULBV010246480.1:0-11980 GCA_032358295.1 Pterothamnion heteromorphum | reverse complement strand
CTTATTTTTGTCACCCGGACTTTTGTTCAATGCGAATTTCCGATTGAGTACGACGGTAGCACATGGAACATTACGCCAAACCTTAAGGGCATAGCCTATGAGGGTGAGTTTTCATCAAGAGAGATGGTAGAAGTATTGATGCTTGAACAGGTTTTCCAAAAAGAGTTGGAGGAGGCAAGAAAGGGAGATTTTGACTTTACCGCAATTGCATCAGCAGACTACGGACTTACTCAAGTTCAAATGGCAATTCTGCTTAGGCCGGTTGACGAACACGGGAATATTGAATCGCTGCCAATGGGTGAAAAAGCTATTGAGAACTACGTCAACGAACGCGTGAAAGAACTTGACAACTTACCTATGTCTGTCGTTTTGTCGGTCAGAGGTTTTTTTTTGCGTTTCTTAACGCTTGCCAGTGTTATTTGGACGGCGAAGGAAACCCTCAAGGAAACTTAGAATTTCTCCCTTTTTGGTTTGGAATTGAAAGGCCGGGGCAATACGACGGGATGGAGCAGGCTGACATACAAAGGATGAAAAGGCTTGCAAAGAAACGTGGGGCGCAAATCACATCTTTAATATCTTGGAGATACCTTTACCCGGATATTCAGCGTTCTGGTTACTTCGGAAAGAGATTAGAGGATGTCTACGCGGTAGGATTCAAGACGGCTATTTATTGCTTAAACTTGGATACAGTGGTTGGCAAGAGTGAATAAAAGTTGATTGAAAAGCATTACCTTTATGCTATTAATTACCCCGTCGAGCAGGGCGGGCAAAGATTATTAGCCGTGTCCAGTCTTCAAACCTGCTCGTTTGATGTATTGGCGCGGCAATTTTCATTTTAAAATGAAGCTTATTGCTTTGACAAAGGGCTATTCAGCAATGGTAGACGATGCAGATTTTGAATGGTTGAATCAGTGGAAGTGGTATGCTTACGTTGGCAAATATACCGTTTACGCTGTTAGAAATACAAGGAGCGATGACGGTAAAACTAGGGTTACTCAAAAGATGCACCGTTTAATAATGGGTGTTAACGATCCTAAAATTGAGATTGACCACAAATTTCACAACGGCCTTGATAACCAAAGAGCAAACCTCAGGATTTCTACAAAGTCTCAAAACCAACGCAATCGCCGATTAGCTACAAACAATGCCAGTGGGTATAAGGGTGTTAGTTGGCACAAAGGGATAGGTAAATTTGTTGCCAATTATAAACCTGAGGGGCAACAAATTTACATGGGGGCGTTTGATTGCCCCGTTGAGGCTGCAAGGCACTATAATAAAGCGGCAAAGGATCACGGAGAAGGATTTGAGCATTTGAATCAGGTTGATCCAATGTTTCCAACGATGGAATACATTAACGAAAAAACAAAAAAGTCCACGGAAACAAAGGGAAGAACAGAAGAATACCTATTATCCGTTGAAAATGGGACAGCCAGAATAAAACACCCCGGAATAAAATTCGATAATAAGAGGGGCAAATGGAGGACGTGGCTTAAAAGCAACTACATTGGAATGTTCTTTACTCAGGATGAGGCAATTGAGGCCCAAAACAAAGCAAAAGCATTGATACAATGATAAGTGAGATTATTGCGCCAGCCGCTATCCGAATCATCCGGGCGTTCCCGTCCGGGTTCAATTCACGGCCAAATTCGTTTGGGGTTATCAACACCCTGGGCGACATTGACAGCGACAGCCTAAACCAATCCATGCGAGACGGTAGGATTGGTAGATATTGGGGCCGAAAATGGGAAGCAAGCGGCAAAGATTCAAGCCAAATACAATTTGAAAATAGCCTCGTCTTTATCAGGACAGAGGCTATCACTTTTTCAAAGGAGGCCAAACACGCCGCCGAAAAAGTATGCCAGCGGATCGAGATAGCGGTAGCCTCACTTCCAGAATGCGAAGGATGCACACTCGCACGGTCTGATTCAGAGATTGAGGTGGACAACGCCACTATGTTGAACAAAATAGTGTCAGAACTTACACACATTGCCCCTTATGTGGTAACAATTCCCACAAATTTGGGCGGTATAGGGGCATCTACCTACTGGATTATGCCGTCGGAAAAGGCATGGCTGGAATCCAACGGCGTTATTTTCCCGGTGTTTAAGTCTTGCCCTGCTTACCTTTCAGTAACAAAAACATCGAATGACTTTGCATCGTTCACCTATGGGACTGCGGGAATGATAATCACGACCGCTAAACTCCAGGTGTGCTTTTGCGATTCTACGGCGGTAGTGTATGATTTTAGGATAAATTCATTTAACGAAGCGGCTTTCACGGGCTGCGAAACTTGTTGACCTATGGTAGACTTACAAAAAGAAGCAATGGTTATTGCCAGGCAGATAGTAAAAGATTCCGAAGGGCACATTAACATACTTGAAGCGTTGCCAATTGCCGTTCAAATACAGCGAAATAAGATAATGCTTCACGCAATAGAAGCGGAGCAGTGTCTTGCTATGGAATATTCTATACTAGAAAAGAAATGACAGAAATTTTCACTTTCAAAATAAATTAAGACTATGGAACAGCTTTTAAATGCTGCAAAGGCTTTGCTTGAACAAAGAGAAACATACTTTCAGAGACACCCAGAGGTTGAGTGCTTAGTTACAAACGTAGAAGACGACGAATATGAGGATGCGTGGAATGCGTTACAGGCTGCGGTAGATGCAAATACACCTGACCATGCCAGTAATTGACACCATGCAATCAATTCTACCAAGCAATCAGGATCAACAGCGCCGTATTGATACGTTCAGGCAGTTATGTGCGCCACTTACAGCAATGCTGGCTAAAATTGAAATGTACGAGCCTGTAAAATACATTGTTTCAGGGGGGCAAATCAAACGGGTTCACTCAGAACTTTATATTGAAACCGTAAAACAAATAGAAGACCTTGGCAAAAGGTTTTTTGATATTACCGGAAATGCCAGTAATTGACACAATCAAAAACATAATCAGACAACGTTTCGATCAAGAGCTTGAAGCGATTATAAAAGACTTGCGCGATGAATTAAACCAGCAGGGACACAGGGCGACCGGATCGCTTGAAGATTCGCTTACCTTTGAAATAAAAGACAGTGATCAGGACGGGCTTTTGGGAACGATCTTTGGGAACGACTATTGGAGGCCGGTGGATACTGGTGTGAGCGCGGGGCGTATCCCTTACACGCCAGGCAAAGGTCGGGGCGGCACATCCAAATATATCCAGGCGCTTATTGAGTGGGCGGCGGTGGTTAGGCCGGAACTGGACGAACGCGAAAGGAAAGGCTTTGTGTTTGCGGTGGCAACAAAGGCAAGCAGGGAGGGGACACCAACGCGGGGGAGCTTTGCGTTTTCCAGAAATGGGGCACGAACCAACTTTGTACAAAGGGTAATTGACAAGCATATCAACGAATTAGCAGCTAATATCGGTGGTCAGGATTTGGCAGACCGAATAGCTGCGGAAATATTAAAAGCTGCGTAATGGCAACAACAACGGCAATAATCAAGCTTGACCTTCAGATAGACGGAGGTCAGAAATTAGCCATTAGTGTCGGCAATTTAAAGGAACTAAAGGACGCGATCAAGCAGATAAACGCTCAAAAGATCACCCTGGACCCGCGTTCGCCACAATTTGCCGCCGCATCCAATCAACTCAAGACCCTGCAAACCCTTTACAAGGGCCTTGCAAAGGACGCTGACAGCGCAGAAACACAGATTGAGCAAGCCAACGCCGCACTAAACGAGCAGCCAAAAGCGATAGGGTATTACAGACAGCTCCAGGCGCAATTGGTTATCCTCACCAACCAGTATAAAGACCTTTCAAGAGCAGAGGCTCAGGGCAAAATTGGGCAAAACCTTTCCAAGCAAATAAACGGAATTAGCGCCAACCTAAAAGCTCAGGACGCACAGCTTGGCAACTTCCAAAGAAATGTCGGTAATTACAGGCAAGCAATTGACGGCATTGGCGGCGCAATTGCACCCGGGTTAGTTGCAGGTGGGGGAATTTTGCTTGGTGTATCCCTGATTAAGGACGCAATGGTTGCGGGTGTAAATCAATCAATCAAGTACGAAAGGGCACTGAGTAACCTGTCTGCACTTACCGGGCTGACAGGCCCGGCGCTAGACAACCTGGATAATATAGCGCGTTCTTTGCAGGTCATAACCGTCAACGGTCAGGATATTGTGAACACGGGGCCGGACATTTTGGAGGCTTTGAAGTTGGTAGGTGGCGCGCGGCCTGAATTGTTGGCCGATGCCGAAGCCCTTGGGGATGTTGCAAAGAACGCGATCATTCTAAGCCAGGCAAGCGGCGACGATCTAAAGTCGTCCGTAGAGGCCGTTACGTCTATCCTGGGGCAATTCAAGCTAGAGGGTGCGGATTCAGGCCGTGTTATCAATGAGCTTGCAGACGGCGCAAAAAAGGGCGCGGCTGAGATCCCACAAATAACCAGTGCAATAAAAGAATTTGGTACGGTTGCGCAGATTAGCAATATCACAACAGGGGAAAGTATTGCACTTGTTGAGACGCTTGCGGACAGGCAGCTAAAGGGCGCTGAAGCGGGCACGCAGCTAAGAAATATCTTTGCGAAGCTTGCCAGTGCAGACATACTACCAAAGACGGCACAGGAGCAATTTAAGAAACTAGGCATTGATATAAACGTCCTAAAGGATTCATCTTTGCCACTTGAAACAAGGCTTAAGGAATTGGGCAAGGCTACGGGTGACTTGTCGGCACTGACTAAAATCTTTGGACTTGAAAACTTGCAGGCGGCAACGATCCTGACAAGTGCCACAGATGCGCAGGGTAAGCTAAAGATAAGCATTGAGGACACCGGAGAGGCTTACAAACAGGCAGGCATAAATGCGGACAACGCAGCCACAAAGCTAGACAACCTGACAAAGAACTCTTTAAACTCACTTGAGAAAAAGTTTTCGGATTCAACTTCAACCGGAGGTCAGTTTCTTGATTTCCTGAATTTTTTGGTCAAAGACTTAGACATATTGAGCGCGGCGGTTGACTTGGTTATTGGGCCGTTTGTGCTTTTGGCGGATGGCTTTGAAAAAATAAAAAACGCTATTGGGCAAAACAATATAGACGGGTTTGTGGATAGCATAAAGTCTGGATACGGGAAAGCAAAGGATATTGTTTTTGGTGTAAAGGAAGATTTGTCAGGGGCCTTCAAACTTGAAGATGAGTTTTTCCCAAAGTTTGCCCCATCCTTTGACGAGTTGACCGATAGCACTGGAAATCTGCTCACAGAGGTTGACAAATTAAAGGCCGCAAAGGATAAGGATTCAGATGCTTCAAAAAACAAAAGCAAGGAAGATTTAGGAGCCGCCGACAGCATAGCCAGATTAACCAAGAGGGTAACTGAGTTGCAGGACGCACTTTCAAAGGCACCTCAATCCGGCATTGTTTCAGCAACGCAAAAACTTGTTCTTGCTGAACAGGCACTTGCCCGCGCAAAGGCAAAAGAAGCAGAAGCCCGCAACCCTACGCCCGTCCTTACTGAAATTCAGCAGGCAGAATCAGGATTGGTAAGCCTTGGAGTGGATATAAACACCCCGCAAAACGAAGCAGACGCAAAGGCGCAGCTTGACGCATTGGCACTTGAATTGTCCGGCGCGGCGGGTGTTACTATTCCGGTGGAAATTGACCAAGATCAATTAAAAAAGGATTTTGAGTTAGATAAATACTTTAGGGATTCAACAGAGGCGGCCGACAAAAAAGAGGCAGACAGAAAAAAAGCGCAACGCGATAAAGAAAGGCAAGAAAACCAAGAGTATTTCGACGTTGCATTACAGGCCGCAAGCCAATTCAATTCCCAATTAGCTGCGCAGGAAAACGCCCGCGTGGACAACCAACTCCAAAAGCAAACAGAGGCCATACAAACCGAATTTGACGAAAATCGCGCAGCCGCTCAAGGTAACGCCGTAATCATTGCAAACCTGGACAAGCAGCAAAAGGAAAAGGAATTGCAGGCGGAAAAGGCAGCGGCCAGGCAGCGCAAACAAATAGCCCTCAAAGAGGCTGTTATTGCTTACGCTTTGGCGGCGATTAAGGCGGGGGCAAACGTGGCGGGTCAAATTGCGGCGGCGGCGGCGTTCGCCCTTGGATTGGCAGCTATCAATGCACAGGAGTTCTTTGCCGGTGGTCTTGCCAAAGACATTACAAACGAGCAAGGCGTAGTTAAATCTGCAAATATGAAGCCAACGCGACATGGAGACAACCGGGTTGCGTTACTTAAAGTTGGGGAAAGGGTTTTGACCAAAGACAATCAGGCAGCCATCGAGCAGCAATACGGCTCAGGGATTTGGAGAAACATAGGGGCCAAAGACCCCGGCTCCATATTTGGGGCGCGTAACGGTTCAATGGTTAATCCTTCCTACGGATTCGGTAGGCCGATACTCAATGTAAGCACTTCGCTATCCAGGGAGGACATAGGGCTACTTGCAAGAGCCAACGCAATAACGAGCGAACGCATAGCCGAATCGGTAAAGGTTGGAATGGCAGAGGGGGCGAAGTACAACGCAAGGCAAGAAAAAGCACTTTCAAAAACGAGATAATATGGGATGGTCAAAAGTAGTAAAGGGTAAAAAGCCACTTGGATGGTGGTATCACAAGGTTATGTGTGAGATAGGCTACCATTTGTTTGGAAGCGTATCAAGTATGTACTACGGGCATTTGGTGATTATGTCAACCAAATATGGATTTAACCTTTATGGAGAACACGTGACGAACAATAGTCAATCAGATAAACAATGCCACTAATACAATACCCAACATCCGGCAACCCGCGCAGGGGCTACGACGTGAACGCTATTAGCATGGTCCCGATGACCGTTTCCGCTTTGTGGGGCGAAACCCTTACGTTTCGGTTTTTAATGGACGAGGGCGTAATAACAGCGGGGGCGGTGGCAACGATCATTATAAACGTGACGGCGGCAAACATTGCGGACGGCACAGCCTTCCAGATAGCCGAACAAGACTTTGCGGCAAACAACGCCATCGCATTCAATACGGATACGCTTGTAAATTTCAACCAGTCCAACGCCCTAAAACACGCCCAAAACTTACAGGCTGCGATAATTTCAAACGCTTTTTTTGCGGGCAAGGTGCAGGTTACTCTTTTCCCGGCTGGATCTGATTATGAGGTTACTATCACATGGCTAAGTAAAGGAAAGCAATTCACGGCGGGTACAGCTATGCCCGCTCCATATTCCAGCCCTACCATATTGGAAGGAATTGATGTTGAACTGGTAGAGGGTTACGCCCTTGTTTATCAGGTTTGGATGGAGGACGGTGGAGACAACAAGCCAATAACGGACTACCGCGACATTACGCCCCAAATAACAAGCGATCAGGAGTTTTCTACCTGTGAAATTGAGGTGAACGACGCTTTGCGCCCGTACCTTAATCTGGTATTTCCATACGCTGCAAAGAACACGGCAGCAAGGGAGATCAACGCAAGAAAACAATTTTGGATTCAGTACGGATGGCGCGAAACTTCCAAAGTCGGGGGGGTGCGCAATACCTATTTTCACGAAATTCTTACAACCGAAAAGGAATGGGCGGTGTACGCAGCACTTCAGGAAACGGACAGAAACGGAATGCGGCTTTGGTTTTCGGGTGGTGACGCTCCGATAATCCCGGAAATGAAGTTTATGACTAAACGCCCACACTTCCAGGTAGGCAGAACCTCGATTGGTTGGCTTTATTGCATACTTGATTTACAGGAACGGCTTGCCCTTGGTAGCGTGGCATACAAATACTATGTAGACAGATGGGACGGGGCGGCATGGGTAAACGTGTCAAACTCTACGATTGGAACCTTTGACGGGATCTACCGCGTACCGGCACATCCTGCAAACCTGCCAACGGCGCTACCATCAAGCACAACCAGATATAGAACGGAGATCCGAGAAAACACGATCGGGAACACATACGCAAGTCAGGAATGGGAAATAGGTGGATGCGAACCCGTTATGCAGGTCTGGTTTTTGGGCGACCTTGCAGCCTATGAAGATTTTAGCTTCGATTCGGTTTTTGAGGAGGAGAACGTAGTTGATATGGAAATTGCACTTATGGCAATTCAACCATTTGACAATGACAGCCTGACAAATTACGGCACACGCCTTGCAACGGGTGGGCGGCAAATAGTGAACGTGAAAAACTACCGCCGCATTACGGGCAGGATTGGTGCCATGTGCGACCTGGAAAGTTTTAAGCAGTATTTGGAATCATTTTTGAAGTCACCACTTAAATACCTGCGGTACAATTCACTGTATCCACCGGACACGGGAGACATTAGCAACATTGAAATACAGCGCAGCATATTCATCGATCCGGGTAGCATTGTGACCCGTGCCGATGGGGACATGGTGGACGCTGAAATTAGTTTCTACTTTCACAAGGATCTAAACGTTCAGGTGTAATGGATCAAAATATCAAAATAATACCTGATTATCAAGTACCAGTACTAACCCCTTCCATCAGGAAGCCGGACAGTAATTTGATGCCCATTGATTACGGCGGTGACTTGGAGGTGGTGGAGGTTCTGGAGGAAATAAACGACGCAAGCAAGCTCAAAGAATCAAGCACCTTTGATGCCGACATTCCATACAATACCAACAACCGATGGATTGTAAACACCTACGGCAACTCAGTACCCATCCTTGTAAACGCCCACGGCGTACAGTTGCCGGACAGGTCAATGAAGGTGAACGGTTACAGTGAATCAAGCGGGCAATTTGATGTTTCTTTTGTGCGTTCGCAGGAATGGCCGGAAATTTTGAAAAACCTTTCACTAAATCAGTTAGACGGGTTTGATCCTTTCCAATTAGGTGAAGCGTTCATTGATGACAACCAGACAAATGATGTAGAATACCCTGGGCCAGACCCAACGCCAACGCGGGGTTTTTATACCCCACTGGCATACTACGGCGGGCTAAACCGATTCAATGAGGCCAATTCACTTTTTGAGCTTACCTATGCTGACTTTAGGCTTTGGTTCCATTACGGGAAAATACTTGAGGAATGCTTTTTTGCGGCGGGGTACAAAATGGATTGCCCACTTTTGAAAACTCCATACGGGCAGCGGCTTTGTTGGTACCTGGTTGGTGATGCGAGTATTTACAACGGACGTTTTTCTGGGGCCTTTGGAGATTTTAATGCTTTTATGGGGAAAAGCTTACAACTACCTGCATCACCTAAGTATTCTTTTCGTGCTGAAAAAACATCGGCACAGCTTATTACCGGAGTTTCTGACCCGGCATACAATAACCAAGAAACTATTACATTCCAAGATGACAGCACCCTTCCAAATTTCGACAACGGCTCTGGAGTAGCGCAAGGATTTTTCAATGCACCCTCGCAGGCAATACAAGGGTTTACCGGCAAATGGAGCTACAAGATAAAGTTAAAAATAACTGGAGGGGCATCCCCTGTTTTTTGTCAATTTGCCCTTATAAATCAGAGCTTTGCCAGCCCATTTTTAGAGTTTACGGTGTATAGTGAATTTTTCGACGCGGGCGGTACGTTTATCTCTAATAACTCGCTTGATATAACCATACCTGGAGGTGGTGTTACTGCCGAATATGACTTCTACGTTAGTGGGGAGTGCTTTTGCTCGTTTAAAAATATTCGATTTGGACTACTTGCCTTAAGCGGGTCTGGTATAACTATTTTACCAGGAAGTGCAATAGAAGGGAATGGGGAATATATTGTGATATGCGATCAGACTTTCCCAACAGACACTTTACTTAGTCAGAAGCCGGACACAATTAACCACACTATTATTTTCCCTGAATCATATCTAAGTGCAAAAATAAAGGCTATTGAACTACTTGAGGACTATTGCCACCGGACAAACTCAAAGCTGTACACCGACAGGGCGCGGCGCATTGTCGGAATCTATACGGAGCATGATGTTCCGACATACGGAGTGGAAACCGAACCATACTACTTTGACACCCTGGAACAGGATTTGTCTTTGATGCAGGTTGAAAATTCGGCGCAAGTGACACTAAAGGATGTGGTTACACCCGCCAAATACATCTTGGGGTTCAAAGAATCAACAGACGAATACATTGCCAGCGTGACAAAGGAAACTCCATTTGATGCCGTGATTGATATGCAAGGATTTGGGGCGAACATTGACCCGGACAAAGAGGTAGAAAATCGAAGCAACCTGACAGAGCCAAGCTTGGAAAGGTCATTTGTAGAAATAAAAAGTCCTAACCCGTCAAACATTCCAATCAGTGTAATGGCGGTTCTGGACAACTTGGTTGGCGAAACATCAACAAACATAAGCCCACGAACAGCCTACATATACGGGCCTGTCAGACAACGCACGGGGCCGGGCGCGGTCACATACAAAAAGTATGTGCGCAGGTATGCCGGTATAACTCAAACAATATCGGCCTTTGCATACGCTACGCAGTTCCCGTCTGGCGAACTTGTGGACCCTTCAGTGGCCACGGCAATACCAAATGATAAAACGCTTGTGTACGATCACACGCAGGCCGTAACTGAACCAATGAAGCGGTATTGGATTGATACTATTCAGGTCTTGTACTTGCAGGAAACCCGAAAGCTGACCATAATAGTCGGATCATTCAACCGATTCATTCAGCTAAACTTCAGGCACCTATTTCGTTTCAAGTTCATGGGGCTGGATTGGAAGGGCAGAATGGTTATTAAGCGAACCAAAGTAAACGATTACCGCAAGGTTGAAATCGAAGTAAGGGAGGATCTACAATGATGGATGAAAACGAAATAAGGATAAAATTACTTTCCAGGGTTTTATCAGGGGCAGACCCGGAAACCGCAAGGCTCATAATGTCAATGGGATCTGAAATGACATTGATGAGGTTACTGGTTGCGGTGTCTAAAATTGACCCCCACCTGTCTGTCGGGCTTTTGGTTTTGCGGTATGGGGTTACAACCACGCAGGCAAAAAAGGCCCGGAACGAGGCAAATAAAAAGATGGAAGATTGAAAAGGGTACTCAAACGGGTACCCTTTTGCTTTTGTAGCACACCCACCCAACGCATTTGGGCCTCACCTTTGCTACGTGAAAGGAATGCTACCACAATTTTTCCATTTGGGTCAAAGCTGGCATATTGAATCCGGCGCTGCACTTGCGGCCCTTTCGGATTTTGCCAATGATTTGGCTATCGTGCAAGCCGGTGGCAAGTGGTCGGATACCGGAGCGATGCAAAGAAAGGCCGCGTCCAATGTTAGCTTTGAAAAAACGGCAGGCGGTAGAATTGCTTTTGTGGCGCTGGAAGGCGTAATGCGAATGAGCGACGGCCTTTGCTCAAAAGGTATCCAGTCGCTTTCCAATGAAATAAGAACGCTGTCAGCAGATCACACCGTGTCGGCTATCGTAATTGAAGCAAACACTGGAGGCGGTGAGGCAATATCAGGGCAAGAGCTTTCAAACGCAATTGCCGAATCTTCAAAGCCAGTTCTTTTCTATGCTCACTTTTTGGCAAGCGCAGGCGTAATGGCTTCGCTTGGAGCCGATGAAATATACGCATCCGGGCCTCAAACAGAGGTTGGGAGCATAGGCGTAAAGGCAACGGTTGACAATGAGATGGTAGCTTTGTTCAGCCAGACTTTTACCGATTACTATGCCGACAGCTCTGAAAACAAAAACGAGGAGTTCAGAGCATTGCAGATGGGCGACCCTTCCAAGATAATTGCGGCACTCAATAAGAGCGACGCAATATTTATGTCAGAGGTTAAGAAAAACCTTAACCTAAAAGGCGACGCTGCAACAATCAAAGAAACACTTTCAGGCCGGATGTTTTTTGCTGAAGATGCAAAAAAACGCGGTTTGATTGACGGAATAAAAAACAAAGCGGAGGTTATAGCCCGCGCCGAACAACTTGCCAAACAGTATTCTAAATCTGGGAGGCCAAAAAAAGGTAAAAAAATGGCAAATATTCTTGCAGGTACAATTTTGGGCAATGCCCTTGGAATCAAAGAAGCG
>JAULBV010246369.1:0-11997 GCA_032358295.1 Pterothamnion heteromorphum | reverse complement strand
GGCACAAAGAAACAAGCAAAAGAGGGGGTTTATGGTTGGACTTTTGAGGCTAGAGATGGCGGTATGTCTTTACAACGTGTAATGGCATCATTTACCAACAAACAAAACCTTTACGACGTTATGTTTATTGATAAAGCTAACAATGCTTTACAATGTACACAAGTTGCAGGTGGTAAGCGAGGGTTTAAAGTTGGATTTATCCAAACACAAAAAGCAATTGGCGCAAATGGCACAGACCCGACAATCTTGAAGCATTATGTAGAGTTAGAGAACGCAAGTGAGTATGATTCAAACCCAGCTTTAATTCAAATGCCAAGCGGTGCAAATGTCATTGATGTTTGTCAAGGGTTATACCAAACTGAAATGGAACTTGCAACAGCAATGGTGGCAGGTGTAGTAGAAGTTAATATCTTATCAAATACATTGAATTTGTATAACGACTATTCTACTCAATTTATCGGTTCAACTACATTGATTAAGGCTTACAATGTAGCAACAGGAAATGAGATAACAGTTACTTCGGTAGGTGCAGGTACTACAATTGCAAAGTCATTCAAAATAACGCTATCAACAGCGGATGCGGATTACATTGCAGTTCCATCATTAGGGTTAATTCGTTTAGAAATCACTTCACCAACAGCCCTAGCAACAGCAGGTATTGTAGGATTTAGCGAATGTACTTTTAATGTAACTAAACCTTAATAGTTATGACATTAGTATTTGAAAAAATAGGTTTTAATCGTGAATGGTTGATTGAATTTGATGACGCTAAAAAATTAGCAGATACAGACACAATGAAAGCGCATTTTAGTGACGAGATACGACTATCAAAGTGTGAAGAATTGCTAAAGCAAATCAAGCCAAAAGCCGAAGCGGTTAAACCTACCAAAAAGGACAAATAAATAATAGGGTGGGCAAAAATCCACCTTATTTTTTTAACTTTGAAATTATGGCAACGATTAGACAAGTTTATAAAAATATTCATGCAGTCAACTTTGATAAAGTTGTAGAAGATACTATTTATAGTGTTGAAGATGAAATTATAAAATTGAATGTAAATCAAATGCAAGATGGCAAGGGTAAAGATAGTTCTAATTTAAAGCACAAGAATAGCAAAAAATATACAGGTGTTTATAAAAGTTTAACCCAAGAAATAGCAGAGAGCGAAAGTACAGTATTACCAAAGCGAGCAGGTGAATTATATAATTTTGGTTGGACTGGTGACTTTTTGGCAAATATGCAAATCAAGGTAGAAAACAAAGAAATTGATATTTTTAGTACAGGTTCGGGTGCAGGTGATAAAGCTATATTTTTTGGTGGATTCCCTACCTTATTTGGATTGAATAAAGAAAGTAGAAGTATATTGATTGAAAACACATTAAGGAAAAAATTAGTTGATAATTACAAGCGAGCAACCAAACTATTATGAAACTTTACACAACAATACACAAACTACCTTTACAAATATTCATTGATATAATAGTTGATGAAGATTTAAAGTTATTGATTATCGAAGGTGAGGCGAGCGATGAAGTTTTAAACCAAACATGGCAAAACATTTTAAACGAATACACCGAAGCAGTTTCAAACAAAGAGGTTATAAACAAGATTGATGAAACTAAAACACTACTCAAAAAAGAAACTACTATTAAAATCATTGATAGTATGTTACGAATTATTGAGATTAAACCATGCGAGGAACTATTTAACCTACTCTATTTGTTTAATTATCCAATTAGTAAGCTAGAGTATAGCGAGGAAAATTTAAAGGCTATTTTGCCCGCTTTCCTTGCATATTATAAAAAAGATAGATTTGAGTATCAACTACTCATTAAAAGTATAGAAGATAAGGGCAAAGGTAAAAATAAGGACGTGAAATTAGGGTATGACTACTTTAATAACATGATAACTGAAATAGGGATTGCATTTAGCACAAGTGTTGACATAACAAAAGTAACGACAGGTATTTTTTGCACCTATGTAAAGAAGTTGCATAGACACTACGAAAAACAAAATAAACCACAACAAAAAAAGAAATAATATGACATTTGCAATAGGATTTGTAACAGGATTTTTAACGATGCTATTTTTGATAATTTTACTTAAATCATTTGTAGAATATTACAAGTGGAAGGGTAGAGGGATATTAGATTTTGGCGAAAGTATTTTGAAGCAAAAAGCGGATATTGAAAACAAATTAAAACAAATTAACAATGGCTGATAGAATAGATGACCTAGTCGGGCAGGAAGCCTACGACCAAGTAATTAAGTTAGATAAAATGATGTCCGAGCTAGTCACTAGATTTGATTTAGTGGCTAAAAGTGCGTTATCTATGCAAGTGGCATTAGGTGACACTAAAAAGATAAATGAAGTCATAAGCGCACAACAAAAGCAGGCGAAGTCATTGGATGAAATTGAACGACTTGAAAAAAAGTTAGCCGATACGATGACATTGAAAGCTCAATTGATGCAGGAAATTAAATCCAAGCAACAAGAAGAGGTTTTAAATAATAAGGCTTTTATTAAAAGTGTTCAAGCTCAAGAAGGTTCTATAAATCAATTACGTTTGCAATTAAATCAAGCTACTAAGGCTTATGATGCAATGGCAAAGGCTGAACGTGAAAGCGGTAAGGGTACGACTTTACTAACCAATATTCAAAACACTACCACAGCGTTGAAACAACTTGAAGCAAACACAGGTAGATTTCAAAGAAACGTAGGTAATTACACAAATAGCACATTCCAATTAACCCAAGTTATGCGTGAATTACCAAACTTTGCCCAAAGTGCTGAAATTGGGATAAGGTCATTGAGTAATAACTTACCGATGTTAGCTGATTCATTTGGGCAGGTGCGAAAACAGGCAGGGGGAACAATACCAGCCTTAAAAATATTTGCATCATCATTATTTACTTTTGCAGGTATATTCCCATTGGTTTTGGGTGTATTAATTTCTTACAACAAAGAAATAATTTCATTTGCAAAAGGGATATTTGGTGCAACAAGTGCAGTAGATAAATTCAAATTAAGTAACGAAAATTTGATTAAGTCCATGCAGTCGGCAGAATATACTAAAGTGGTTGAAAATGTAAGTCAATTAACAGCTAACTTAGAACTAGCAAAGCAGGGATTTTATGATAAAACCGAAGTCGTAAAAGATTATAATAAGACGTTAGGCGAAACGATGGGATATGTTAAAAACATTGATGAACTAGAAAAAAAGTTAATTACCGATGCACCTAAATATGTTGAAATGATGCTATTTAAGGCAACAGCTACAAACGCATTAAATGAAGCTAGTAAAAAGTTAATAGAGGCACAATTAAAGTCACAAGATACAGAAACAGGCTTTTTGTCAGATGCAGAGGCGTTATTAAAATATGGTTCGGCTTTATCACGTTCAAAAGTTCTATTAGGTATTACAGATGAAGCATATTTTAAAGATTTAGCACAAGCTAGAATGAAATTTAAAAATGAAGGTGTTAAAACATTGGAAGATGAGAGTAAAGCGTATGAGGATATTTATAAGGAATCAATGAAAAAAGCTAACCAAATAGCACAACAATTTAGCTTTAAAACAGGATTTGGTAAAGAGGATAAGGGTATAACGCCAAAGACTAAATTAGACAAAAAAGAAAAAGTAGCATCAAGCCGGACTATCAAAGAGAAACCCGTTTTAGTTGACTTTATGACCGATGAAGAAAATTTAAGAGAGTTAGAATTATTGGACGCACGTATTAAGGAAATGAACGACAAAACCGACCTTGACATGATGGCACGTATAAAAAAACGTGCAGAGGAAATAAAGCGAGTAAATGAGCAATATGCAAAAGATGAACTAGAAGTAATTAAATCAAATTTAGATGCACAGGATGCAGAGTTTGCAAAGATTGACGCTGAAAAAATGGCAAGATTAGAAGCCTATGTAAGTGTTATTAATAGTGCTACTGATATTTTAAATACTATTAGTAGTGCAATGGCTGATAGAATTAATACACAAACCGAGAAAGAACTAGAAGCTATTGACTTAAAGGAACAAGCGGAACTAGATGCAATTGATAGACTTTCAATAAGTGAAACTGAAAAAGAGGAACGCAAAAAGAAAATAGAACTTGAAGCAAGCGCACGACGTAAAAAAGAAGAAAGAGAAAGAATAACAGCGTTAAGAAAGTTCGCTATATTTCAAAAAGGTATAGATACAGCAGGGATAATAGCAAACACCGCTTTAGCAGTTACAAAACAATTAGCAATTACACCACTACCAGCAGGCGCACCATTTGTAGGTGCTATTTTAGCAACAGGCGCAAGTCAACTAGCAAGAGTACTAGCAACACCATTACCACAATACGAATTTGGAACACCAAGCGAAGGTCACAAAGGTGGTTTTGCACAAGTAGGTGAGGCAGGAACGGAATTAGGTATAACACCTGATAATAAACTATTCTTAACACCTAGTAGAACCTCTATAATGGATTTACCAAGTAGGACGCATATTTTACCGCACGACATTACAAAAGAGCTATTAGGGGCTACAATAGTAAACTTAGCAAAGGCAAACCAAGCGGTAGCCTTAGACCGCTATCAAGATGAATTGATAGAAGTATTTGAACGTGGCACAGATAAGATTGCAAATGAGATAAGAAAAAACAAAACCAATATTTCAATCGGTTCAAGTTTTCAAGATTACGTTAAATACAATCAGATATAATGCTATTTTTTAGTACAAGTAACCCACTTATCACCTTGAGTATAAAGATGTGGCGAGCCGTCTGTATCTATTGTATTTTCCTTTATGAAGCGTTCTATTTGGTTTTCTGTACAATGTTTCTCAACTTTAGTAGTAAACATAACATTTGTATCATTCATTTCACAAACGTAATTAAATTTCTTTTGACAACTTGTAAAAGAAATAAGGGCGATAAAAGGCAAAAAAATGTATTTCATAGTTTATTTTTACACAAACTTATAAAATTTATTCGATAAATGGCACAACCTAAAGACTTTTTATTTTATCTACGTGCCAAAAATGGTGTAAATTATGACTATTATAGCATAGTTGGAACGACTTTTACAACTACAACAAGTGCAACACCTATCAACCCTTTAAAGTATTCGCCTAGAGATTGGAACAACATTCAACTAACTTTATCACGTAATTTCACCTCAAAGGGTGTATTTAGAAACATTAGTGAAACCTTTAAATTTGTCAAAGATGGTGCAACTATTTTAAGAAAGAAACATTTTGAGGGTGGTGTTAATGCTAAAGTAGAGCTATTGATTAGAAAGTTTAACCGAAGCGGTGCGGTGTATGATTACGAGGATTATTTTATTGCTAGTGTTGATTTTTTAACCGCTAATAATCAATTATCTTCATTTTCTGTAAATGTAAAAGAAGCAGGATTTTTATCGAAATATGAAACTAGAAAATCTACTAAATATAAAATTCCAATTACTGACAATGTAAACGCAAAGTGGGTATATTTCGATGGAATAAATTTACAATTCTTGCAAAAGTGGGTTACACCAGCGGGTGAGGTTATACCCTCAACAGGTGGTAAAAATGTGCCTACTTTTTCACCACTAACAGGCGAAGGAACCAATTTATATTGGTTTATATATCAACAAGATTTAACAGGTTCATCATACAATCTAATTAGTAACACAGATTCATCACCAAAGATTTGTAATATAACGTATGACTATGATTTAAGCGTATTTATCCCAAGTAGCACACCAACAGGTGCAAATTTAGAGTTATACTATCAAATTTTTAATACTACAACAGGTGTAAATGTAAGTGAAGTATTAGCGTTTGCATCACCGACAACACAAAACCCAAACACCTCACAATCTTATGTAGGTAGTGTGTTAAATACAATTACAATACCAGTTGGATGTTCTTTAGTTGCTGAATTGAGAATGAGGGTATCACCTAGTGTATTGCTATTCCCAAGTGCATTTGTAGCTACTCAAGTAAATTCTAGTTTATTAATGACTAGCGACCAACTTACAAAAGAGGGTTACATTCCTACTTTATCACGACTTTATGTGTTTACTGAATTAGTAAAGCTAATTGGTGATAATACGACAACGGGTGTAAGTAACTTTTTAAGCGGTGCGGAAAGTAGGGATAAGTTTATGTTTAGTGGTGATAGTGCTAGAAACTTACCTAAAGCACATTTGTATATTTCGATGGATGATTTCTTTGAAACTATCGAGGCACAGCATGGGGCAAGTCTTTACTATGAACAAGCCACAGACCAATTTATACTAAATGATATTAATTTTGCCTTTGATAATACTCAAATAGCTGATATTGGCGAAGTAGTAAAATTAGACGTTAAACCGCTTACAAGTGAATTATTTGGCAAATTATTAATAGGGCAACAAGATTACACCTATGATGAAGTAAATGGTAAGGATGAATTTCACACAGAGATTGAATGGCTATCACCTTTAGAGGGTGTAAAAGAAAGTAAATCGTATCTAAGCCCCGCACGACATGATGTTTATGGTATCGAGCAAATAAGATTGAATTTAAGTGAGAAGAAAGTAACAGATGCTGAAAGTGACAATGATATATTTGAAGTTCACGCCGATATTTCAACAATCTATAATCCAATACCAGCACCATTTCAAGGGGCAGGAAATGACTATTACAAACTTTATCGAGATGTGTCATTAATCATTGATAACATTTATTCACCCGATACAATGTATAACATTTATTTTAGCCCTAAAAGATGTTTATTGAGGCGTGGTGCATGGTATCGTAGTTTGTTATTTGGCAATGATTCACTTTACATAAAATTCATACGTTCTAAGAAATCGAATGAGTTAAATTTATACATGAAAACCGATGATGGAACAAATGTCATTTGGGAAAGTGAAGACGTATTAATAAGCACACTAGCAAGCCCAATTTTCAAACCTTTTTTATTTGACATTGAAACATACACGACAGAAAACTTAATGGTATTATTGCAAAGTAATCCATTTGGCTATCTTACTTTTACGTTTAATGGTGGAACTTATGAGGGTTTTGTTATGGACTTAACAAGGCAAGCGCAAACAAAAGAAAAAACAAAATTGACATTATTAGCTACGCCAGCTTGTGATGTAACACAACTAATAAATTAAGACATGGCAAATATTATAGAAATACCAAAATGTAACCCTTTAAAATTTTACGTTCAAAGTGATTGGCTTAATAATTTGCCAGTTTCATGGAATGCAAACATAGGAACATTTAACCCTAACTTTAATTTTAAGAACTTAGATGAGGACTTTTTTAGTAGGATTTTGCCTAGTTGGGTTGATGCAACTAACTACGCTAAACCATTACAACAAGGGGATGCAATACCGATACAATTTTTTGGCAAAAATGGCGCAACACAAGTCTATCAAATAAATCTAATTAATTGTGAGGGCAAAGTAGTTAAAACAATGAATGCAACACCTCAAACAATTTTGACAGGTGGCATTATGAGAGCGTACAACTTTACGATGCAATTGTATGACGTTCCAGAAGGGTACTATGTTTTACAGATTAAACAATACGATAGCGCACAATTTGGAATTAAAAATAGTTTTGACTTTTTAAGTGAGTTAATCCATGTTAAACAAGTACATGAAAATACAAGCCTAATTTTGTACACGAATAGCTATAACGACCAAAATGTTTTATTTGATGTGTCGGGCGGTCAATATTTTGCAATGAGAGTACATGGTACTTTAGTTGATGTTTTACCTACAAGTGAATTTGAGGTTTACGAAAATCAAAATAAGGATTTAGTCATGTTGAATGGTAAAGCATTTAGGCAATACGAATTTCAAGTGGGTATAGATGGATTAATAACAGATAGCGTACTAGACCAACTAAATAGTATTTTTTTAATGGATACAACCTATGTTGATAGTGTGCAAGTTACGAGAATAGAGGGTGCAAATTTTGAACCGAATAGAACCGATAAAGCCTCTAAATTTAACGCTAGTTTAAAAGTACGCGAAACAAGCCCTAAAGATTCATTAGAGGTAGCATTTTTGCCCGATATTGAGGTTATGGACTTACCGCCTACGGATTCGTTTTTTATTGGAAATATTCAAGATATTTCAGTAGGCACGCCTTATGTTTCTAATAAATTTTTCAATAGTTATAGGCAATTATTAGATGCGTTAAATGGTAGTCTATTTAATTTACGACCTTATGAAATTGGCTATTTTTCAATCAATGCAAAAAATAAGATAGTTTGGCGAAGTGCGAACACGACAACAGGTGAGGGTGTATACGCTTTATTTGTTGCAGGCTTTCAAGTAGATGATTTATACCCTTATAAATTAGAGCTAGATGTTAAACCTAATTCGATTGCAGGTTTCGACGTGGTTATATCTTTAATCAATGGCACAGCAATAAACTACGCTATAAATTGGGGTGATGGCACAGCAACGACGTTAGGTAGTAGCACAACACCTACGCTAACTAAAACTTACTCAAGTAGTGGCAATTATAAAGTAAGTTTATTTGTTGATGATTGCACCGATTATGATTTAAGTAGTTCAGACCAAATAATAGACAAAATAGGGGGTAAACTTGCACCTAGTACAGCAACCTTTGTAGGCAGTAATATTGGATTGAGTGAGGTTACAAATAACATCTTTACAAATGTTGGTGCTTTACAAATAGTATCATTTGATGTGAGTAGCAATAAGATAGGTAGCACATTTGTAAGTACGTTAATTCAATTTATGTACGATAGTAAAGGCGTATTTGATTCATTTGGTACTCAAACAATGCAATTACAAACACCACTAGCACCACCAAATGAGGATGTTGTTTTCTTAAAAAATCAAATAGATACTTTAATACTAACAGATTAACAAATTAAAAATATATAAATAGACTAAAAACTATATCAATAACTTTGTAAATTTACATTTTTAAATATGTCACCAAAACCCCGTTATATTTTATGAGCGATTTTTTTTATGTTATCTCTTTAAAGAGAGCAAACGAAGTAGAGGACGAAGCAACAGGCTTACTTCCTGAATGGCACGATGGATGTCAAGCAATTAGTGCAGATAAAGCGTCTGTTACTTCATGGGATTATGCCGATGAATGTCTAATTGCAAAAGGTGACCTTGAAGAAGGCTACCCACATTTGGCAGGATTTGTAGGTTCACGCCCAGTTCGCAGACCTATCTAATATTTATGTTAGATAAAAAAACAATCTTAGAAACTAGCCTTATGCTCATTTGCATAGGGTTAGTTCTCTTTGCTTATCGGTTAGAAAATTGGGTTTTGTATGATTTTGGATGGCTTGCCATTGCCTTATATGCAATTGTTTCAAGCTATAAAAACGTAATTAAAAGTATAGTAGCATGGCTATTTTTTAGCCTAGTTCTAAATTCATTGATTACGTCTTTATTCTTTGATGTAACCATATTTGGATTAAATCAAAAAATATACATAGCTATAATGCTATGTTTCGCATTCGGGTTGATTTACAAACAATACAAAAAAGACAAAGACAAAAAGGAACGAGATTTAAAATGCAAGAGGGATTTTACAAAGATGTATAAATCAGTTATTACGGACGTTAATCGAATGAAGGCACGTGAGCAGGAATTGAATAATATTTTACGTGAACATAATTTAATTTTTTAGAATGGAATTGAATACAAATGAAAGTTGGTTTATTGGTGTTGTAGTTTCTGTGACCGCTTTCTTTTTTGGCAAAAGCGGTATATTTCAGAAAGCAGTTGATTATGTAATTGGGGCAAAGAATAAGAAGATAGAAAACGAACACAACGAAATTGAAAAAAGGGATAACCAAATAAATGAACTTAAAGACCAAGTTGATGAACTAAAAGAAGTTATATCAAAATTGGATAAGGATTTAGTAAAAACCACAACCTATGTTAAGACTTTACTAGCCTATTTAGAAACATTAATGCCAGAGGGTGCAAATCCGTTCATCATTGAAATGGCAAAAGAAATAAGAGGCAATGGCAACACTAAATAAAATACTACAAAGTTTAGATGAAATTACCATACATGAGAATATAGTTCTCAAGATGGGTGCAATGCTATTGGATAGCAGGACAAAGACATTAAGCGAATTAGGTGAGTTACTTGTAAAAAGTAATTCAGACGAACTAACAAATGGCGGTTTTTGGATTTGGGAATATGCAAGCGGTAAAGTCTATTATAGCCCTAAATTTTGCAATGTATTAGGCTATGACTATAATGAGTTCAAAGACGGATTTGATGGCTTTAATCGTGGGGATGCTGAACAGATGCAGTACGGCATGATGCTAATAAATGATTTAATAAAAGCTAAAAGCCAAGATTCATTTATCAATAAAATAGACTTTCAAAAAAAGGATTTATCCATGATACAAATTGAATGTAGTGGTACGGTGTTTTACAAGTTCGATAAGCCTTATTTGATTTTAGGAACGCATAAAATTTTATAATTAAAAGTAAATACTTATATTTGCGTATTCATATATTATTTTTAAAAGTAGAAAAGTCTTAGCGAAAGTTAGGGCTTTTTTATTTTAGAATTTATTTTGCAGAATGAAATAATTGAATATCTTTGCATTGAAATTTTTACCTGATCGTAACATTTTTTAGAAGAACCTACTCCTCTCACAAAGTAGGTTTTTCTGCTTTTAGCCTCGTTTGAATGCGAGGTTTTTTTATTTGGTAGAATTAAAATGTTTATTATCTTTGCATGGCATAGATATGATGTTAAAGTGAAAAACCACCAAATGGGATTGGTGGTTTTTTTATTTAAAATATTATAGATATTATTTTGTAAATTCAAATAGTTTGTTTACTTTTGACAAAAATAATAATATGAAAAATTTAATTTCAATGGTAGATTATGTTCTACAATACAAAACTAGCTATGATTATACATTTAGAAAAGCTATGTTAGACTATGCCAATTTACTAAACTCAAAACCAACCCTTTCAATGTTTGTGCCTTGTGATGATGAAGGTAATGTTTTGGAAGAGCCGAATAGAGAAGATTGCATTTTTGAAGAACACCCTGAATTGGTAGGTAATCCAAAATAGTATGATAATGATAAATTTGAAGAAGATTGTAATAAATACCAAACCGCACTATCAAAAGTAATCTTTGAAGGATGGGAAGTTAAATGGATTTCAGAAGATAAAGACGATGTTGCCTTATATAATGCAGAAAAATCATTAACCGCTAAATTTAGATTGTGGCGAAATAATGAGGTAGAATTTGACTATAAAATTATCACTACCCTTTCAGACCTAACAAAATTCAATCTTAAATTAAAATAGCAGAAACCTAACTACAATTAGTATTAACCCAAAAACCAACACTTAAAACAACAATTTTAACATAAAACCTAATTATAACTAGGTTTTGAAAATAAAAATAATACCATGACAGACCACTTACAAATCGACGACCAATACCATACGATGCCATGTGATACACAAGCTATTATTTATAGCATAGTTATTGAATTAGACCACGAGCAAGCTAAAAACCAGCTACTCAAACAATACAACAAAGAATTGCACATTTGTTTAGGTTTTGCGGTTTTTGGTATTTTTGTATTCATTTTTGCTTATCTAACTAAAAAATAAAAATATGGAAATAAAATCGAAATTTGAATTTAACGAAGAGGTTATTTATGGCACAAAGCCATGTGTAGTAACTGAAAAAAGCTTAGATACAAACACTAATATTTGGGAATATTACATAGAAAACCGATTATTGCGTATCTTTGAATGGGTTAAAGAAGAAAAATTAACTAAAAAGAAATAATATGAAACCAACAATTTTTATAAAACTTCAAGATTTAATTATAAAACATAATTCAGATTGGGAATACTTTAAGTCTAAATTATGGAAACCTTTAATGCAAGTAGAAGGGGGCGCAAAGTTACATAAAGTAAGCGGTGATAGTGGCGGTTGGACTATATATGGTGTATCTTATAACAATAA
>JAULBV010246258.1:0-12009 GCA_032358295.1 Pterothamnion heteromorphum | reverse complement strand
CGCCCTGTACTACGCTCACGCCGCTGCCCGGACCGACCGGCTTCAGCACCAGAGCGGGCGCGATTCCAAGTACCTCTTTGAGAGGCGTGTCCGGGGTTAGGGTTGCTTATGTGGCCTTCCCTCGGAAACACACCTCCAGCTGGAGCCAGTGCAGGCATTTCGTCGTTGTTCAGTTTTGTTATCATAGAAGCCATAAATTCCTCCAAAGCCTTCAGAGACCCTGCCCCCCTGGTCTCTACGAGTCGGTAGATTTGGTCGTGAAGTCCCTTGCTTGTTTGATAAGTCAGCATCCGGTTCCTTTCCTCCTCTAACTGCTCTCGATATTCCGCATCCCCTGGTAAGACCTCCTGAGTACTGTCTCCGGCGAGGAACGTAAACCGTTCCGTAGGCACGGTGCAAATCCATTCCCGGCTGTCCCTCTTCCAGTACGGGTGAAAGAACTGGAGGAGAGGAAGGTAACATACGTCGAATATGCGACGCAATTCCGTGTGGGAGGAGCTGTACTCCGCGAAAAGCATACACAGTCGAGTCATGTGTAGACAGGGCATTCCCGTTGTCTTCGCTACAATGCACTCACATGCATACACGTAACGCGCGGGAGTCGCAACAGGAACGGCCACGTCAACAGTAATTGTCGTCTCACCGTTCGGTTCACCGGCTTCTTCTTCGTAAGAAACCCGTTCTTCATCCTTGAAGAGGGTAAAAGCCACAGAACCCTGCCTGGATCCATCATCAAGTAGAACATCCGTCACGACTTCGTGTCGTCTCATTCTGTACTTTGCAGCATGAAGTACAATTTCCTCCTTGTACCTCTTGATGGCGTAGTTGTGAAGCGCGGCGCATAGTTCATGACCTGAGTCCGCAGTCTGAAACAGGCCCGTGCCTTGGAAGGTGTTTCCCAAGTCACGGTGTGGTCGATTGTCTTCTTTCCATTGCCGGAGCACGCGAGTTGCAGTCTCCCGCCTCATTTCTGCAGGTATGTTCGCGAAGCGTACCTTCTTCTGGATGACTATGCGACGGAAGTCACTGTTGCTTGATTCCGAATATCCAGTCCCTTGGAAAAAGAACCTATTCCCACACCTGCGCCTATTGAAACATGAAACGACATAGTCCTTCATTGTGTAGTAGAGCGTGCGATACCACGAGGGAAGGCTTCGAAATGTGCTCCCGTCCCGGAACCATCGCTCTTCAAAGACTCTTCGCCGACCATAGAATTGATCAACAGTTCGACAGCGACGCAGTAGAAATAGGCCATCGCTCATCTCCTTGTAAGCTGCTGCACTTCCTTCAGTGGTTGACGCGGAAGAACCGAGGTGACCATTGATATTGGTCATCTGGTTCAAGTTAATGTGGAAGTCGTCAAGTAAAACCAGTGATTCTGGCCAAACCTCCTTCACAGCCTTAATCAAAGGCCAGCATTGGTCTGTCGCGACCACCTTAGGGGGCTGTCGGACGGCCATTTTGAATGCACGGAGGAACCACTTGAAAGAAGCTTCTCGCTGATCGGGAACGAATGCCATAGCATAAACCCTGGAGCGTCCCCCGTTCGTTCTTCCGTTGATGGAAACGAGGGGGATGCTAAAGTTGTTCGCGATACTCTTCGCGTCAATACTGACCCCAGGCACAACGCCGAACGCGTCGTAGTCGTTCAGCCACTCCGGAAACGTCCACCATATAGAAGAAAGCGTACAGAACGGGCCTGCGGTATTGAATGAGAAGGACACGCGCTGGTCCCTTTCACGCATGTCAGTGAGATTTTGGACGAGCCTCATAGCTTCTGTGTCCCTCGGCATGTTCTTATCCATGTGCCATCGAATGCGCCGACGAAGCGTCTCTGTGTCGATCAGAACGTCATACTTCAGCTCCAGGTGGCGAACGACATCCGGTAGCGCGATGCAGCTCTTCGTTCTCATGAACGTTGCTTCCTCCAATACATGCGTCTGGACATGTTTGCGTAGGGATACTTCACTTCTGGGGTGTGTGTGCCGTCCCTCTTTCACATTTATCCAGGCCTCATAAACCCGTTCTGTGCTCAGAGGGTTTGTAAGAGTACCTTCACGCGGGCGTAGTTCTCCGGCATCAACGGGGTCATCTTCGTACAGGAAACGCCCCCGGACAACAAAGGCGAATGGGCATTCTCCATGTGCTTCGCTTGGCAGACACTCCACGCATAACCTCTCGGGGTATGCCCGGTTCTTGTCGATGTACTGTGATCGCCGTATGCGTATAGGATACCCATATTCCTCACACAGGGCCTTAACCTTCCCACAGAATTCGTTACGTCGCAGATCTTTGTGGCGGCGGGATGCGTACGACCGGATCACCTCCAACACGCGATGATTTAGGGTGTGGTCGACGTCGTTCAGCTCAACGGGAACTAAATTATCGCCATTTTCATCCGTTCCAGATGACTCGGTGGCATTCTTGGTCGCTCCAGTTGACGGCGAGCCCCGACCGCCCCCCTCCGACGTGCTCTCAGACAAGTTCTGGGAGGAGTCATCGGATGAGTCATGCGATGTGCTCTCTGACGACTGTTCGTCACGGGATGCAGACGGACTTGTTCCATTTCCGCTTTCCTCATCCTCATCAGTCGAACGGGAGGCACTGGTACAGGACGAGGAAGGGCTGGATGCAGCAGCCCGTTTCATTTTCTTTACTGTGTGTTCACCACCATTTCGCACATCGCCTGCAAGTCTTGCTCGCTTCCCAGTGCTATGAACAGGCACTTGGCCGTCTGCCTTGTCGTCCTTCGAGTTGCGGGCCGTGTTTCCGTCTTCGAAAGCCTCACACGTGGCCCTGAGCCCCGCTAGGGTGTCTGGGAAGCGCTTTGAGCACTTGTCTGGGGGCAAAGGGAGGTGGTTATGAACTCCTTTCCACTCAAACTTGTAGTGCTTGTCTCCACGGCGACGGCTGATGACAATCGAAGATTTACATCCCGACTTCGCAAGACGTCGTCTCATGATGCAGCTGTATTGGAGACGAACCTCATCGCTGGTAGCGACATCGCGCAGACGGTGCATGTTCCCGTAGTACTCTCCACGAGTAGTTATGAAGTCCAGGAATTCGCATGCGTCTTCCACAAACTTCACGTTGGGTACAGGCGTCTTCAACACTGCGTCACTTGTTGACTTCTTCTCCGTGTACGATTCCGGCAAGTCATCTTCAATCACCCAACGACAAGTCTTACCTTCAAACCGATTGCGCGGTGCCGTCAACGGAATCTCCGTCCGAGGCTCAAGTGGTATGCCATCTGCGTCCACCAAAATCACACCGCGGCTGTCGACAGTGGGAACGGACCCCTGTAGTGCATCGCGTCGCGGCTCATGGTCTTCTTCGATCATGTCATCGTCCTGCGATGGGAGTGGTTGGGAATCTCGCGTATCCTGTTCTTGCGTATCGTGTGCTTCTTCGCCATGGTCTGAGTCGGACGTAGACGGCGCGGAGCCGCCTTTCTCCAGCGCAGGCTCTTCACGGTCTTCAGTGGGTACCGGGGACTGCACGGCCGACTCCGACTCCGTTTGACACAGATCGATGATTTCGATCGGGGGCCGCCCTGCTCTCCTTGCTTCGCTTTCCAATTCTTCCTGTCGCTCCTTAAGACGTAGTATGTTGCCAACGACAGTTTCTCCGCTTGAGCACAATCTCAATCCGACGGAGATATTCGCGAAGATTTCCCTGTCCAGCACGTCGCGGCCGAAGACCCGCTGATGCGCGACCACAGCAGTCCAGTACGCCGCGGTGCACCCATCTCGAAAAGCAATGCCTTTCTCGATGTCGTATCGCTGATACGTGACGTTTGGTATGAAGTCACTACGAATAGCAAACTTCCGCATCATCGCAAGGACGTAAAATGCGCAGCTGCACGCGTCAGGTTGTTGCTGCCATCCATGCGTTGTCGTCATTAGGTTGTCACGCTTGCAATTCCACGTCGTTCCAATGAAGGCTCCTTCCAGTACTTCCTTGAGACCCGCTAAGATTGACTTGGGATCGCCACGTCCGTAAGAGTCACCCCACTGCAGGGTACCGCCGAGCTCCAGTGGACGCGATTCCTCGCCGGAGATCATGATCATGCCCCAGTGGTCCGCGTAGCACACGGCCAGGAACATGCGCGTCAAATTTGATCCACTTAGTCGTTCGCGTAGCTGCTTCACAAGCGCAGGCTTCTCATGAAAATAGAAAGGAGCCGGCCCATGTTTCTCGACACGCGCTGCACTGAAGGTGTACAACTTCTTCGAAAACTCCACGTTACAAGCAGTAGTCCGGGGATCGAAGTGAAGACTTCCCATACCGGCTGCCATGAGGTGTTCATCACAATACTTCGTGGGCTGCGCGAAGAAAACCCAGGGCATGTCTTCTTCTTCGTCAATCACTCTGATCTCGTTTTGCAGGGTGTCCGCATAATCGGAAAGGTGGGCTTGCAGAGTCTCGTCGGCGAAGTCTGGGGCAATCTTAACGTGTCCGCTCACAATTCGCGCGAAGGAGTCCTTGACGAGGCGCAGAACTTCGTTCTCTTTCCCTGCAGCGTAACGGGTCAACAGAATGCCATCCGTGGCACCTAGCTTCGACAGAACCTTGTTATTCATAATAGAGCTGATCACAGTGCACAACTTGCTTGCTCTTGATGTGACAGAAACAAGATTTCAGGTAGTATACGGTGCTGACTTGATCCTGCAGTCCGAGTATCACGCGGAAAGAGAACGTGGGACGGAGTTCGCGGGGCTGTTCGTGAGCCCGCAGCGGAACGAACTGTCTTCGTCGCACGCGTTAGAATCAGAAGCCATCATACGTACGCAAGGAAGACAACAAGGCGAAGAATTATAGAAACGTACCGCGATTGCTTGATAACTTGAGGTAGAGGAGTGTGCTTGTGATGTGCAATGGGAAAGGGAATAAGATCGACGAGCAGAGAGAGACGGAGACTGCGAAGAGGCGGAGAAGAAAATGGAAATGTTCCACAAATGGCGCCTGTGGGCGATGACTGATGATGTAGAACGGGGCAGCTCGCGGCTGCTGAGGACAACACTGCACGGTACGTCCGCGAAAACGGAGGGAAGGGCGACGAACGTCCAGGGAGGGAACCTTGACGTGCGGAGGGGGGACGGAACACGCAACACAGAATCAGGACCAGGCGAAGTCGGAAGGCTGAACGGGTGGCAGAACTGCAGACGAGGCGACGGTGTTCTCGAGAATCAGGACCAGGCGAAGTCGGAAGGCTGAACGGGTGGCAGAACTGCAGACGAGGCGACGGTGTTCTCTGGCTGCAGAAGTAGCAGAACTGCAGAGAACTGCAGACGAACGACGCGGCAACGACGGTTCAGCGAGGAAAACGTGACCGGCGGAACGGGGAAGAGGTGACACAGAAGCAAGAGCAGAAGGTCAGGCGAACAGGCGACGCAGACAGGTAGGCAGAAGCAGGGGAAGGCGGACGGGTTGGCGGACTGGTGGTGAACAGGGACGGTGACGACGATGGTGGCAACGCTTGTCGACGGCTCAGATCAGGCCCCTCACCACCGATACGTGTACACGTTTACGGCTCAGACCTCCTATAAGATGCAGACGTACATTGCTGGATGACGGTCACGTCTCTCCCGGTGACGCCCCCCGGGATACCACGGATCGGACCAGTAACGCTCTTACGCACCTGGACCCATCCTATATTTAGTACTGTAAGCTCCCGCAGGCGCGTGCTCGGTGCGTACTTGGCGTTCTGGCATTCGTCGGTGCGAACTGGTGCGAACCGAATCTGGATCTGGTGCGAACGCGCCACAGGGGCTGCTGAGGGGGGTCGCTGCGACTAGGGCAACTAAGATACACTACTCTCGTGGTAAGTGTCGCAGGCTGCGGCCGCAGCCTGCGACACTTACCACGAGGTATCTTAGTTGCCGGCATTATAGTGCTGGTGCGCCGTGGCACGTGTTTGCGAATGCAGGCGATAAAATGGGCCATGGAGACGAAGGCTCCTGACAAAGAGACCAAATGGTCGTCTCCATGTCCAGCAATGCATGGCCGGGGGAGGGACCGGCGGTGGTGTAATGCGCCGTCCGGACAGAGTTTCTACGCTCGGTCGTTCGCGTGTCACAGTATATGCGTGGTCAATATTTGGCTATAGCTGGGATGTGGCGAAAGCGGTCGAAAATAATAAATGAGGACACGTGCAGAGAAGAGAATCGTGTATAAATTGGCTGGACCATCATTTCCGATATGATGACCAACAAATAGGACACACGGATTCGTGAGAGCGATGTATGTTCTACTCGCCTGATGCCCGTCAATGGGGCGACGTGATTGGCCGCGGAGAGGCAGAAATCTGACTTCAGAACCTTCGCCAGAGTGCGATTGTCAGACGGCGACCAGTGACCGGCCGGACCCAGTAGCTGTGGGGAGACTACTAGAATCCTCGAATAGGGATATTACTGTAAGGAATGCTCCAGCGACGTAATGGTCATTAATCAGAATATTAAAGGCCAGCATCCGCGGATGCAGGTGAGGAGCGGGAGGGCGTCGCGAAGCCCTTCCGCTCCTCACCTGCATCAAGTCTCCAAGAAAAAACTCGTACTACAACAACCACACAAAACGCTCCGGGACAGAACAAGACGACTGAAAACCCAGACGAGGTCGAAGTACACGGTGGGAGATGTATATATGGAGGGTTTGTAGTACGCGCCGGTAGCTCGAACGACGCGCGTGTATACAACTTGTTCACGGCTCGGTAGAAGACTCTTTCCTTATCCCGCCCCTCCGCCTCCTTGACCGGTGCTACAACTTAGAAGGAGCGTGCTTTCAAAACACGCTCGTACGGAGCACTCGGACGAGAAGACAGGAAAGCGGGTACTTGCTTGACAGTGGCGGTTTCGGGGTTGTTTGGGCAGATTTGGAGGAAAAGCACAGGTTTACTCGTAGTCAATTGTTCATGGCCAGTTCAGTTGGCTGAGTTCGCAGGACTAGCCGGCGGTGGCGCTTGATAAAGCGCCACACACTCGCCAGAATGGATCAAAGATCCACTCAAATATATCTAGACTACAGTAAAATAATCAGTACAGTACTGCTGCGCGAAAACCTAACACGTGTGCGTATTCAGCACCCGGTATGCTGCATCCTCATTATGCACATAAAATAAATTATGCACACTCTGGGGAGCCCTATCCAGCATACCACAGGGTTGCGATGTACGGGGCCTCTATGTATAAGTAAGCGAGCGGGCGCCTGAAAATCACACAGAACGGATTGAGTCGTTTATCATGACAAGGAATGCGAGCGATCATCTGATCAGAACTAATGAAGAGGGCTTCTCAGAGAATGCACCTTTTGGAAGGCACATTCCTGGTAGAAACACTACTCAGGGTGGCGGTGGAGATGATGAATTCGTCGAAGAGAGTTCATGAGGTTCATCCTGGAGTTCCTCGTCCATGTCCTCGACATCCGAGATTAGGGGACCAACTCTTCGTAAGCCTGCAGGGATAAGGCTAGGTGACGTCTTTATTCGCGCGCACGAATTTCTTCGCGCGCACGCCTTCCCGCGCGGAAACCAGCGCGCGCTGGTGGGAAATCCATCGAGTAGGGTAGACAGTGGCATGGGTGCCTCCGGACTGCTTGGAGCGGTTTGATCATTCGCAGTACATCTTGGCACTGGCGGGGAAACCGGCCTTGTTTCCAAATCCCCATCAAAGGCGGGCGCGCTGGGAGCACGCATGATGTGCGGTTGACGACGAACAAGATCAAGAACCGGGAAGGAAAACCTTCTCTCCTTTTCGTAGAAGGCGGCGAGTACGGCAGCCATGACTTTGATCGATTCCCTCGTGCGCAGCGTTCGTTTCGGCGGGATAATTATCCTCTTCTCAGATCGGAGATCGGTCGTGTACGGAATAGATACTCGGGTCTGGTCGATTCGAATTGTCTTACGAAGCCATGGGCGGGTTCATAGATCGATGAGAATTCCTACCTCTCCCGCCCGGCGTACGAGCCCGTTGGTTGTTCGCAGACGCAGTGAAGAAGAAACCCTATATTTGTGCTAACCTCTCATGCCCTAGAATGGAAAAGATTGCATAGTTTTCTTGAGTGATGACCAGTTCTTGGGACAGTAGTTGTGGGATTCATAGCACCGGTTTTCCTGGAAACCACTCTAAAGGCATGGATTACGAAAAGGGTCAGTTCGGCGGTGTCCTGGATGGGTTGCGCGTTGATCCGATCCACCAGGTGAACCAGAATTTCCTTCTGTCGCGACACCGAACATAGCCACAGCAGTTGCTATCCTGTCAATGAGAAGTTTGCAGTCCTCTCTGTGGAAGTCAACGGTCTTCGAGTACTGCACTGAAATGCTGGATTCCCTCATGTTAGAGAAATCGCCTTGATCCTCAATAAACGCATGCAGTTGGGATTCACCTAGGTTTTATTCGGCGTTCTTTACTGATTCCATCAGCTCCTTCATTTTGTCGCTCAAGAATGGTAGACCTATGTTGAATAGCTTCACCAAATCAGATGAGTTTTGTTCAGACGCAGTGCGCGGGTGTACTGTGAGGTCCTGGGAGTGAACGTGATGGGTCCCGGTGAGGTTGAAGAGATGGGTGGGGGTGGTCAGGTTGCTTCTGTGTGGTCGGGGGTCGTTCAGGATCGGGTTCGGGGAACGAAGCAAGTCGGACGGGAGACGCCGTGACGAGAGGTTTGACGGGAGACGCGGTGACGAGAGGTTGGAAGGGAGACGCGGTGAGGAGAGGGAGAAGGGACTGGCGGCGGCGGTGGGATAGGTACCTGTATGGCAAATATTCGACCCATTTTCGAGCGAGTCGCTCGAATACGCTCTTTTTGCAAGCTCCAGAGCGCTGAAACGCGCCAATAACCTCGGAGGTTAATGGTGCTGGCGGTGGTACGTGTCGGCTACTTGACAGAACGTAATTTGAAAACAAAACATTTCTGAAAAGGATGGAAACATTGTATTATTAGAAAGTACGTGGCAGCCTTACTGTAATCGAGACTGAAATGGGCGGATCTCCATCCAGGTTACCATCTCCGAGATTCTCTGCTGGAAGGCAGGGGAGGTAGTAAGCATCCGACCGACACAACTGTACTGTTGTGAAGCGTGGAAGCGTGTTATCCGCCAGCCGAGTTGGCTATTGCTATGTTGAGTCGGGTGGCTTCACATGGAAGCAAGCGAAGCAGCGTGCTATTGCGCTCCCACCCTCTGCCTTCAACCTCCTGCTTCCGCTCCGTGGATACCTCTTCCGCTCCGGACTACGTCGCCTATCGAGTGATACCACATCTCGCACCACGTCACGGCGCCCCTCACCCTCACGCACTACCTGCGTCCTCTCTTATCATTCCAGAGATATGGTCTGCCTCTCACTTCTCACCGCGCAGTCTTTCTCATTTTCAACCTGGTGGCCACCTCGCCGCTCACCTCACCGCCCACTTCGCCGCCAACCTGCGAATCACTTCGCTGTTATCAAACTTCGCGGACAACTTCGCCGCCTGCCTCGCCGCACACCTAGCCGTCCACCTTGCCACCCATCTCGCCGCCCACCTCACGGACCACCTCATGCGGTACACCGCCCACCTTGTCGTCAACGTCGACGACCACCTCGCCGTTCACATCGCTCGCCTTCAGCCTCGCCGCCAACCTCTGCCCCACACTCGCAGCCCACGTTCCCGGCCACCTCACGGACCACCTCACGGACCGCCTCAACGCCTCCTCAACGTCCACCCCACCCGCCCACCTCGCCGGCAACCTCACCGACCAGCTGGCCGGAAACGTTGCCGCCCATGTCGCCGCTCACATCGCCCACAATTTACTTGGCCATGAGCGGCACAGGCGTACAACACAGCGCACGTCGCAAGCGGCCTTGCCTCCCACTCCATTGCCCACGAACGTCTACATTGATGGCCACTGAACGACTTGAAACGTCACCTTTGGCGCCCTTCGGCCATCCTGGAATCCATGCCCACCATCCTGGAGTCCATCGCCGCCATCGCCGCTGACTTGGTGTCCATTGCCACCCAGTTGACGTCCATCCCCGCCGACTTGGCGTCCAGGACGTTCATGTAGGAGTACATCTGCGCGTAGTAGGATTCCCGCGCAGCGACGTTGGAATTCACCACATACGTCATGATCACCTCTTCCATACTGGCCTGGGTTCATTGTATGCGTGCGGGCGTCTGAACAAAACTTTATCCATCCATTATATGTGTGCAGACCGACCACACAGTACGCTGAGGAGTCGATTGCGGGCTGATACGAGACGCGGAGAACCGATGCAATTCTTTATCCTTCTATAGGATTACGAGATAGAGCGTAGGTTGTTCTTGCCATAGACTTCCTTCAAACCTTTGATCTCTGCCCCTCTACTTTGATCATCATCTCCAGGGTATGGATCCACAAATATGACTGAGGACCCCTACTTCTTCTGGAGAGCAGACTTCCAGAAGGGGTAGAAATTGGGCGCATTGCATAGCTTCGTGCTGTCGCCGATGATCACCATGAGATTCCGTGACCTACTGGTTGCGACATTGAACCGTCCAGGATTACTGAGGAATCCCACAGTAATCCTGGACGGATTAATGTGGGATTCCTCAGTAATCTTTCCGCGCTTGTCACTCCTCTTGCATGACAAAAGGATAATGTCTCGCTCTGAGCCCTGCATCGCATCAACAGAACAAATCTTATCGTCCAAGCGTTCTCGAAACGCCTTGTCGCCCAAAACGCGACCAGGTGCGGTTAGTGATGTGTTCAGTAGGTCCACCTGAGCATCGTACGGCGAAATGACGGCAATCTTGCTGTACAACTCTGCTTCGCACCTCCCTACCACCATACTCCAAAGCCGGCGCAGCAGAACTTCAACTTGACGTACTTCAAACGTGTTGTTTACATCTCCCGCGTCCGCGACACGCCTTTCGCGACGGGCAATGCATTGAGATGTGTAAACGATGGTAAGCGAGGAGAGTGCGTTTGGATGCGTCTCAGGTTGATTGAACGTGGCGAGGTGCGCTGAGGCGAGCTCTGCAGGCGTGACCAAAGGTCCATAGAACGGAGGGGTTTGAATGCGACTTATACCAGGATGGCTTCTGTACTGGATGCAGAGAGTTGTGGAAGGCGCTCGGTACCTCTCCATCTGTCTCTCGAATAAAGACCTGAACTGAAGCCCGACAGGAAAGCGAATGCATTAATTCTTGATGTTCGCAAGGGTAAGGAGCACGTGCTTGGAATGAGATACCGCCGAAATCTGCTTGTGGTCACGGACAATTGAGGCAGAACGATGCCTCGTCCATTATGATGAAGTTGAACTTGGTCTTCAACTGATTGAAGTGCCCTCCGTCTGTTAACGCGGAAGTCCAGGATGCCTCCCAGGAATCCCAGGTGCTATCCTGTATCCTGTAATCCTGTGAAGTATCCGCCCGGGCGGATACTTCACATTGCTACATCAACACGCCCCCTCGCACAGTACTCACTGCTCTGCCGAGTAATTAGGTCTTACACGTGTTTCTGCGGACAACCCCTGGTTCTTTGTTTTCAAGTTTTGCCTTAGCCAATTAAATTCCAGGCTTAATATAAAGTAGTGCACCGGCCGGGAATCGAACCCGGGCGTGGGCTGGGTCCATAACCTGTTAAAAGACAACTTAGCCACATGCGCTGGCAACGGTGACACTACTGGGCGGATACTTCACATTGGTACCTCAACAGTTTTCCCAGGTTTTCCTGGCCATGAATTCCTGGGCCCTGTTAATTCATGGAAACCCAGGAATTCCTGGCGAGCAACCTGGAACCTGGAACCTGGAAAATTAAAATATGCTCTCCATGCGATTCGGGGCATTTCCCATTATCCAGGAATTTCCAGGTATTCCTGGCCAGGAAAACCTGGGAGATTTGTCGACGGATTCCTGGAGCAATCTTCGACCCTGGAACCTGGGAATATGGAATATTGTCCCGAGGGCGATTTGTTGTTTCAAAGTCTCCAGGTGTACCCAAGAATTCCTGTCGAGGAATTCTTGAGAGCACCTGGGTGAAAGCATTTAATTCCTGGA
>JAULBV010246147.1:0-12014 GCA_032358295.1 Pterothamnion heteromorphum | reverse complement strand
AATGGGACGCTTTTGCAATGCTTGGTCTGATTGTGATGAGGCTGGAGAAAGAGTAATAGAGAACAATAGCGTCACTCACGATGTTTTTGGTCGTTAGATAAAGCACTAAGCAAATACTTGAGCGTGTTTGATCGGTCAAACTAGAAAGTGTATTCCTCCTTTTTGTTAGAACATACAGAAAGTAAGTTCATATGATCTTTAAGATATTTTGCAGCCTCGATAACTTCTTCTTTTGTGACGGCGTCGATTTTGGCTAGATATTCATCGTTGTCTTTTAGATCTAGGAATAATAATTTAATTGTAATGTCATTGTCTGCTTGATTTTGAATGTTTTGAGTATTAAACACTTCTTTGGCTCTGGTACGTATTTTGACAAGATCTATTTTATTTTCATCAATATCCCCACTAGCAATTCTGTTTATCTCACCCAAAACAATATTTATAGCACTCTGAATATTTTCCGGCTGTACATTCATGTTGATCGCATGTATTCCAACGGTATCAGTTGATGACTGTAGCATAGACACACCATATAGAAGGTGTTTTTCCTCCCTAAGAATTTTATGTAGTATGGATGTTGAATCACCTGCTAACATGGTTAAAGCTACTTTTAAAGAGAAGTAGTTAGCTGATGAGCGGCCTAAATTGGTCCCGCCAAAAAGTACAACAGCTTGTTCGTCTTGCGTTTCAGTGTGTTTATGTTTTTTTTCTGTACCGTTAATTTTATTTAATGCTTTTGGGTATTGCTCATATTCAAAATTATTATTTTTTGAAAATGGAATATCCGTTTTCATGCTTAAAAAATACTTTTTTGCTAACTGTTCTGCATTTTCAAAGCTTATATCACCATAAATACTTAATATTGAATTTTCGGCTTTAAATCTTTTGTTATAAAAGTGTTGCATGTCCACCTTAGAAATTTTTCTTATTCCCTCCAAGTCTCCAAGTGGGAAATATTCTAGCCCTGTACCTTCAAATGCTAATTCCTTGAATGCAATTAAACACTTGTTCTCCGGATTTTTAATTTTCGAGAAATATTCTTGTTCTATGATTTTTCTGTGCTTTTCTGTGGCCTCCTCTGTCAAAATTGTGCCGCATACAACTTGTGATACATAGTCTACCGCAGCTTCTTCTTCGCCTTTTAGTACGGTTGCAAAAAAGTCCATCCTTTCACTTGAATAAGTACCAGCATTTCTTTTTCCACCTTTTGAAACTACAATATTAACCAACTCTTCTTTACTCCCATACTTCTCCGTCTTCTCATGAACAATATGCTCCAAAAAATGTGCAGTACCAGCGGGAACTCCGACTTTGTGATCATATGCCTGCCCGGCTCTCAGTACTACACGTACATCAACAATATTAGAACCCTTAATTTCCTTATGCATGAAAGTAAGGTTATTTTGAAGCTTTTTTGTTGTTATCATTGGCAGATTATATAGATTTTATACTGCGGAGTCTAATTTGGCAGGTTCAGCTGTTGATGCAGGATTCGCTACGGTTGTATTTGTTGACATGTTACCTCCCTCCTGAGCATCCAATTCCACAAAGAAAGTAGAACCTTTACCTGGACCAGCAGACTCTGCCCATATACGTCCATGATGTGCTTCTATCATTTTTTTCGCTACATAAAGACCTAGACCTGTTCCTAATATATTAGTTTTAGAAGCATCTGGTGCACGAGTAAATTTGGCAAATAGCTTTGGAAGTACTTCTGGATGAATTCCTACTCCAGTATCAGATATTGATACAAGTAATTTCTTTTCTGGAACTTTTGCAGTAACCCAAACATGTATACCTCCAGTTGGCGTGTATTTTATTGAGTTGTCTATTATATTGCCCAGAACTTGCTTAATCTTACCTTTATCAGCATTTACTATATACGATGTATTTGGTGTTATATCAAAATCAAGAGTTAGTTTTGCTTTTTCAGCAACAGGTTTTAATTCGCCTACAACCATTGACACTAATTCTTTAAGATCAAATGAACTAAAGTCATACTGCATGCGTCCTTGCTCAATTCTAGATACATCGAGATAGTCGCCTACAACAACTACAAGATCTTGTGTCGATTTATATATCTTTTCAACGGCTTCTTTTACTGTTGGCTGAAGTTCTCCAAAGTCACCTTCAAGAAGCATGGATCCATAACCCTTCACAGCTGTTAGTGGTCCTCGTAGCTGGTGTGATGCCATTGAAACGAATTCATTTTTCTGCTGATCTAGTTCTTTAAGGCGCTCATTTGCAGATGATAGGTCGACGGCTAGTTTTTCGATTTCCTGTCTAGCCTTAATTTCATTGTTAATACTTTTTATTAAGAAAATACCGATTATTATAGATACTGCTAATAATCCCCCACTTAACATCTTTTCTTGAGTGTTAGTACCAAGAATAATTCTAATAATTAAGAAAATCCAAAGCCCTCCAATAAATAGCTCTGCAGCAATGGCTTTAATGTTAAATAATTGATGCTTTACAATTGCATATGTCGCAAACGTTACGATAAAAACAGTGGACACTTGTCCTAGCCAGTTAAGACCAAAATATCCAATCCAAGGAAGTATTAAGTTTGTAGCAAAAGCAATATTTGAGGCAATTAAGTATCCAATTAAAATATACGCCGCTTGTCTTTTTTGTAATGGATCCTGCAATTTAAAATATTTAACACCAAGTCGCCAAAAGCTATATAAGAAATATGTCAGAATATATAAAGCGTACAAGAAATAAAATTTTCCAAAGATAATCATGTTTTCTTGTCCTTCTCTAACATGTGCATCTTTGATAATTAAATCTCCCCAAACTATTAGGGCAATAATTGCAGCATTAGGTAAAATTATTGCTAATTTTTTTGACCAAGGAAAATAGTCTTTTGTTGGGAATAAATAACTGAAGAATAAAAAGTTACTCGCAATAAATGTAGCTGACACGTATAGGGTTCTTGTCCAAAAAACTATATTAGCCTCAGAGCTAGTTCTGTAGAAAATAATGCTCCATATCCATGACAGTGTCATGAGGGTTATCGCACCATATACTTTCCCAGTAGATTCTCCCTTTGAATTAAAAACAATCAGTAGTCCTAGACCGGAGTTTATGACGGTAACAATTGTTAGTAAAACAGTAATATAATCTGTCATGTTTTTCTAATTATAAATTTCTTTCGCGTATTTTGCTAGCGATAATTTCTTTTACATGTTCAATTTGTTCCGTTGGAATATATCTTTGAACATCATTTTGAAATTGTGAAATACTAAAACCTAGTCCATGCGACATTGCCTCGATTTCCCCAACAAGATGTTCTTGTAGTTCCCCAGTAGCAAAGTGTTTAAACTGATTGTTGTGAGCAAGAACCAAAACCTCACCTAGACAACAGAAGGTATCTTCTCGATCAACCAATCCAAGATTGAAATTGCACTTAATTCCAGGCGTACGAATTATTCCTCCTTCTATAACTAAGATATCTTTTCTTTCTTGGATAACTGATTTGGGTACATCTGAAGGTTGAGCGTCATTTATAATAATTGTTCCAGGTGATATATCTTCAGTTCGAATTAATGCTTCAGGGGCATTTGTTGCAGTAATTATAATATCGTAATCCTTGATAGCTGTGATTGCATGAGAGATATCTATATTTAAATCACCGTGTATACCTTTCATTCCTTCAACCGTATTCCTTAATTGTTCAGCTCTTTTTTCTAAATCAACAAAAAGCATGTTTCGTATACCCCAAGTTGCTAGAAGTTTAGCGCAGCTGCTTCCGATTGATCCACCTGCACCTACTATGGCAAGTTTTACATTTTTCTTATCATATCCAAATTGTTCCACGCATGCCTTTACATAATCCGTAACAGTTTTTGTTGTGTATGCTCTTCCTGTTGTAACTCCGAGTGTAGTTACATGAGGTAAAATATCTAACCCTCCTTTTGAAAGTGATGCAGTAAGAGCGCCTAAGCCAATAATCCCTACACCTTTTTTCTCAGCGAATTTACAAGCTTGAATAATTTTTGCACGAGACTTGTCTCTATGCTCAATCATCTGTCTTGCGGTGATTGTTATTCCGATAATATATCCATCAATTGGTTTTCCATCTTTTCCAACTAGGCCAGTAATTTTTGAAACAATAATTGGTGGCAAAGTGATTGCAATCCAATCTATAACTTTATGTGGTAAAAATTTTAATAATGGAAATTTGCGTATTAAGTCTCTATGATTTCTAGAGTGTACAAGGAATCCTATTTTTTGCATGATGTGATATATAATAGCATTAAATTTAATGGAAAATTATTTTGCGTAAAATAAAAAGACCGCCCCTTTCCGGGACGGCCTCGCAGCGGCTTGGTTTTGCTATACCAGCCACTCGACACCTTGGTTTTTAATGATCTGCCAAAGCGTACTCGACTCTTCTTCATCTTGCAGCATCCAAGCTATGACGATCATCATATTTTCAGTCATGAGGTCTTCACTAAGCATTGGGTAATGGCTGGATCCTTTAACAACAATATGTACAAAGCCTTGACCAGCAATTTCTTTTTGTGTGCGTGGTCCACAACTTGGATCTCCGTAGCAGGACATCACGAAGTTGCGTCTTGCTTTTGACAGACCTATCTTTTGTGGCAATAGCGCCGCGAGTATTAGCCAACTATAATTTTTGGCACTCATTACAGGCAAAAGTTCCTCTCCAAACATTGCAATCATATCAGCAGGCGCAGGTTTGAACCTGAACCATTTGAAAATGAGTCGGAATAAATATTGAGGTTTTAGCGCCCGTACGCTTGTTTTAAACGGTAATTGCAAAGGGTTCGCGGGAGGAGGTGAAATCAGAATCAGGTTGCCGATATTATCGACTTCCGATGCGACTTTCCTAGCAACCAAACCCCCGATAGAGTGTCCGATTACAATACAGTCTTGATGCTTTTTGACTGCACTTCGAACTATCTGCACTGCTTCAGCAAAGGTTTTTGCTTCCTCGATGCTGGCATATTCGATCTTGAAGCCATATGCGGTCATGCTGGGAACCCAGCTCACCCAAATTTCATTGTTCTCCCACAAACCGTGGACAAGAACGATTGTTTTTGTTCTCAAGTTTAAATCCTCCTAAGGTTGGTTGTTGAGGCTTGTTTAGGGCCATATAGTTAAAGAACGATGCGAATATATTACATCATAATATGTGTTTTGTCAATGTTACTTCTATTTGCCTTCTACTTGCAATATGTATTCCTCAAGTGTATTCAACCCTAAGCTTTTTCTTCTTAAATCGACATTTTCAACATCTTCAATTTCTTTAAATGTGATTGTTCCATCAGGATTCTTTTTATATTGAGTGCCATAAATTTGCGACCTCTTTTCCATTAATTTTAGTTTATCTATAAAATATGCTTTATCGGAAAGATCTATTTTAAATGGGTCGTTAATTTCTGAAAAAATACCAGCATAAATTTTCATGTTTTCAGGATTAGAATGTAGTGCAATTGTCACAGCTTGTTTATAGCTATCCTCTCCGACAATGTCTTTAAATGGAAAACCATTTTCACTAATTAGCATAGTAAAATCGGAGCTGATCGCACCTTGAAGTTTAATCAAATTTTCAAGCGTAATTATATTGTTTGTATAGTCAGCTATATTTTTCTGATCAATATCAAATATTTTCTTTAACTCTTTTTGAAAATAAATCATTGGTATTTATCAGTTAGACACAGTGTGCTTTATTGGTCAGCAAAAAACTACTCCCTACCCTCATACAACTCCACCACCTTCTTTCTCATCTTCTCAGCGATCACTTCTGGGGCGTCTTCGCCATTTACATGATAAGGCCTACCAATATACACATCTAGCTTAGTACGCCATGCGCCTTTAACAACTGTTCGCTTCATAGCAACAGGAACAACTTGAACACCGGTATTTTTAGCAAGAATACCTGCTCCCCACTTGAAAGGACCTATTTCTTCTGGGTGAACATTTGTAGGATGCCAAATTCTACCTTCTGGATACATAGCCACTGTTCCTCCTCGCTTAACAATTTCATATGCATGCTTCAAAGATTTTTCAGCACCTTCACCTGGCGTAATTCGAAATACTCCAAATAACAAGTATACGAGGTCAACAACTCCAATTAATTTCAGTACAGCAAGGAAAGGTACTATAAAGACACGTGATCCCATGAATCTAAAAGGAAGTATATGTGAAAATGGATGAACGAATAAATCAAAAATAAAACTATCATAAAAACTAATATGATTTGAAATGAAAAGCATTGGTCCACGAGTCTTCTTCAAATTTTCTTTACCGTGAATTTTTAAATCAAATAAAGTGTAATAGATAATAGAAAAAATCGGAACAAACATACTCTGCACAAAATATGGAAATGTATGCTCAAAGAAAAGCGAAATCTTTTTTCGAGCAGAAAAACGCACAGCTTTAAATTTTTCTAAAGAAAAATCGACAACTAAAGAGTCGTCGATGCCACCAATTGCTATTTGATTTTGGAAAACAGAATTATTTTGAGAGTGATTTATAGAATGGATTTCGTTTTTCTCGTTTCGAATCTCAACTCTATCATTGTTTGGGTCAATACGACCGAAGGGTCTTTTAATACCTGAGGGGTTCAAATAACCTTCAGGGATTCTACTCCGTGGCTTTGTTCTAGGTATTTTTTGAATTGAGTCTGCAGTGTGTGCCATTTGTAACAATTTAACTGTGATTTAGTTTTAATATTATACCCCAAATATTAGTTTTTTGCAATAGCTCCTATAAAAACTATATTTTGGGCCATATTCTAGATATGATGCCTTCCTGCTACCCTCCAGATAGCTATAAGTGGTGCTAGGAGTGATATTACGTAGCCCCAGTCAGATAGCCAGAAGCTTTTAATGTCTTTGTTTGTTATTTGGAAAATATTGTATGTAGGTAAAACATGAAGAGACAATGCTACTAGTAGTACAACAAATGCTCCACCAATTAGCGCAGAATTAATCCAACGCCCTGCCCCGTATCCTAAGTGGTCATGTGTTAATTTAGACACAGCATAGAAAATTACAGCAAATACTATTCCAAAAATCAATGCATGTGAATAAAACAAAGATTCACCTTTAGTTCCTAGAAATAGCATCTGACCTTTTATAGGTAGAGCCAAATAAATCATGGATGCTGGATAAAAAGATATTATTGCAGAGAGAAGTATTCTTGAACCTTTGTAATATGTGAGAATTGTTAGAACTGCGATAGAAATAATAACTATGAGATTTATCATGAGTTATATTTTATCACACAAATTTATTTCGTGGTGGAAAATTAGTTGTTGATAGTGAAATAATTATCACTCAAATCACAAACACTTGTTCCAGATAGACAAACTTGAAGTCTGTATGAGCCAGCAGGAACTCCAGACCAAGAATTTGGAGTACTTCCTACAAACCAGTTAAATGAAGTTAGATAAGTATTCTGCAAAATCATGTAGCTAGATAGGTATTGTGGATACTGATTTGGATAGTATGGAGTATAAACAGGTGGATTATATACAGATCCGCCAGTGTAAGCACAAGTGCTTCCTACAGGACAAGTTGAATTTGAATACTGATATTGTGTCTGATATGGATATGGATTGTATCCAGTATTTTGTGGAATTAAACTAATATCAACTGCTTGCGATTGGATATAGTTCACACTTGGTAATTGCCAAGAAAGATTTTGATATGTTCCCTTTCTTAAGTACTCGCCACCATTTGGACTTATTACTCTTGGATAGTTTGTGCCAGTAGCTCCACCGCCACTTCCATAACCGATTGTGATATTGGTTGTCGCTTCGCCATAACCTACTACTCTACCGATTACACTGTAAGTACCTTGTGTTAGGTTATATGAACTTTGTCTATGAATTATTGACCAAGTATATGAGCTATATGCTGGAATTCTAACTGTAGTAAATGCCATAGTACAAATTTGGTTTGTAGCAGAATCATACGTACCAATTCTATAACTTGTCTGGCAGCCTGAATTAAAACTCAAAACTTTTTCATAGTTAGAGTTATTTCTCGCTATTAGATTGAATACTACATCTTCACCATAATTAAAACTTGATTTAGTAGGTGTCATTGTAAATGTAAGATTTGAGTTGTTGTCGTTTCCTCCATTTCCACAATTATATGAATTAAAAAGTGAATTCAGTTTAGCTCTTGTATATGAACCTACGAATCCTGTTCCATTTTTATACCCTACTGGAGTCAAAATATCATATCGATACTTCTCCTGAAAACCTGAAACTAGAGAAGCCGTCTCTTCCGTAAAGATATTGTTAGATGTATTCCAAGTATTAGTTTTAGTGAACCCTTCTCGAGAAAGTGCTGTGTGTAGTGCTTCTACAGCAGAACCTGTACTTCCGATTTGAAGGTCTACGTTGAAGTTATAGCAGAAGCCTGTTGAGTTATATGGATAGTAAGTTTGGGCAATGGCTGTATCTGCGCCAATAGAAAGGCCTCCGAGGATAAGGCTAAGGAAAAGGGCTGGTATTAGGGTAAATTTAAGTATCTTTTTCATATGACGGTAATATACAATAAAGACCGGCTTTTGGCCAGTCCTTATTGATTACTCCTATATGTGATTTTAAGCGGTTTATTTCCCCACTCTCCTCAACTCCTCAAACAATTTCTTCTCATCCTTTGAAGGTTTCTTTGGGATTTTTACAATAACCTTGAGCATAAGATCTCCTCTTGGAATTGATTTGGCTTGCGGGTCTCCATCTTTCAAAACAGTATGTGGTACACCCTTGCCTTTAATTCTTAAGACTTCTCCATGATCAACTCCCTCTGGAATCTTGACAGTAAATGTTTCGTCAAGACTTTCGAACTTGGCTTCACCTCCTAGAACTGCATCTGAAATTGTAATTGGAAGATCAGCAAATAGGTCATAGTTATTTTTTCTGAACTTCGCACCTATTGGATCCTTCTTTACATGGATTCGGATAAATAGGTCGCCGTTTTCACCTCCTACGATTGATTCGCCGGAGTTTCGGACGCGGAGAGTTTCGCCATTTTCAATACCTGATGGAATAATAACCTGAAGAGTTTCCTTTTTTTGCTCGACACCCTTTCCTTTACAGACTTTACACTTTGTTTTTGGAACTTTTCCTGTACCTTCGCAATTATCACATTCAACTCTATTCTCAATTGTGCCAAGAATTGTTCGCTGATGCTTGATGATATGTCCTGTACCACTACATGTCCCGCAATTACTCATGTCTGTTCCTGGTTCTGCACGATTCCCTTTGCAGTGTGAACAAGTGCTTTGTTTTGTTAGATGAATATCTTTATGAAGTCCGAATATTGATTCCTTAAATGAAATCTCTACATCGACTTGAATATCAGCGCCACGTTTCTTTCGGTTTCTACCTCCTCGTCCGCCACCGCCGAACATGCCACCAAAAATATCACCTAGATCAAATTCAAAACCTTGACCATTTGCTCCTTGATTTCCAAATCCGAAACCACTGAAGTCAAAACCTTCGAATCCTTGTCCGCCGAAACCACCGAAGCCTTGGCCTTGTCCTCCACCAAAACCTGAATCAGTACTTCCGAATTGATCGTACTGAGATCTTTTCTTTTCATCGGACAAAACAGAATATGCTTCACTGGCTTCTTTGAACTTAGTAGAATCTCCACCCTGTTTATCAGGATGATGTTGATGTGCAAGCTTTCTAAAAGCCTTCTTTATTTCATCTTGTGAGGCACTCTTATCGACTCCAAGAATTTTGTAATAGTCTTTGCTCATGTAAGGTTTTGGATAATGAGTAGACTATTTAGTCTCAGCGTCACGAACTGGTCCTTCAGCGCTAGGGTTTTCACCTGTAGCACCTGCACCTGCGTTTGCGTCTGTTGCATCGCCTGCAGGTTGTCCTTCAGGAGTAGCTTGAGCACCTTGTGCAGCTTGAGCGGCTTTCATAACAGCTTCACCAAATTTCATAAGTTCAGCAGAAGCTTCTTCCGTCGCTTTTTTAAGAGCAGACATATCAGTTCCTTCTTTTGCAGTTTTAAGTGCAGCTAATTTAGCTTCAAGACCTGAAATAATATCAGTACCAGTTGAAGCGATTTTTTCACGGTGTTCCTTCAATTCTTTTTCAGAAGAATATAGAACATGATCAGCTGTATTTCGGATCTCAACTTCTTCTTTCTTAGTTTTATCTGTTGCTTCATTTGCTTCGGCGTCTTTTTTCATGCGTTCGATATCGGCATCAGTCAAACCAGAACTTGCTTCAATACGAATTGATTGTTCTTTGTTTGTAGATTTGTCTTTTGCTTTTACATTTAGGATACCGTTTGCATCTACGTCAAAAGATACTTCAACTTGAGGCATACCTCGTGGAGCTGGTGGAATACCGTCGAGGATAAAGCGACCAAGTGATTTGTTGTCACTAGCCATCGCTCTTTCTCCTTGCACAATATGAATTTCTACTGAAGTCTGACTATCAGCTGCAGTTGAAAATACTTGTGATTTAGAAGTAGGAATAGTTGTATTCTTTTCAATGAGTTTAGTTGCAACTCCACCCATTGTCTCAATTCCTAAAGAAAGTGGAATAACATCTAGAAGAAGAATATCCTTTACATCTCCGGCGATAATTCCTCCTTGAATAGCGGCACCTAGCGCTACTACTTCGTCAGGGTTGATTGACTTGTTTGGTTCCTTTCCGAAGAATGCTTTTACTCGATCATGAATCATAGGCATACGAGTTTGGCCTCCTACCATGATTACTTCGTGAATATCAGCAACTTTGAAAGGTGAAGCTTCGATTGCTCGCTTCATGATTTGCATTGCTCTCTCTACGAATTCATCTGCAAGTTCTTCAAGCTTTGCACGAGTTAATTTCATAACTAAGTGCTTTGGTCCGTTTTGGTCTGAAGTGATAAATGGAATATTGATTTCACTTTCTGTTGCAGTCGAAAGTTCGATCTTAGCTTTTTCAGCGGCTTCATCTAGTCGCTGCATGGCAAGAGGGTCATTTCGAACATCGATACCTGATTCCTTCTTATATTCATCTGCGATCCAATTCAAAACTTTGTAGTCAATATCTCGACCTCCTAATCGGTGATCACCATCTGTAGACTTTACTTCTACAACATCATCACCAACTTCAAGTACTGAGATATCAAATGTTCCTCCTCCGAAGTCGAACACCGCAATCTTTTCATCTTTTTTCTTGTTGAATCCATATGCGAGTGCGGCTGCTGTTGGTTCATTTATAATTCTCTTAACATCTAGACCTGCAATCTTGCCAGCATCTTTTGTCGCTTGTCTCTGTGAGTCGTTGAAATATGCAGGTACAGTAATAATTGCCTCAGTGATTTTCTCACCAAGCTTTGCTTCAGCATCGTTCTTCATCTTTGTTAGAATCATCGCAGACAATTCTTCAGGAGAATATTCTTTGTCACCAAGTTTAATTGTTACTCCACCGTTTCCGGCTTTCGCAACTTCATATGGAACTGTTTTCTTGTCGTCCTGAACACCTTGCTCGTCAAAACTGTGACCGATAAATCGCTTAATACCGTAAACAGTATTTTTTGGATTAGTCACAGCTTGTCGCTTTGCAAGAAGTCCTACAAGTCTTTCGTTTGTCTTTGAAAGCGCTACGATTGAAGGAGTGGTTCGTGCCCCTTCCGCGTTTTCTAATATTTTTGGATCTCCAGCCTCCATAACAGCTACTGCTGAGTTTGTAGTACCGAGATCGATACCGATTATTTTTGCCATAATTTTATTTTTGTTTAGTTAATTTAGTCTGAATAATTAGATTTATCGGCTAATTATTTTTGATAATGTCGAGGCGTGCTCGAAATTGCTCATATCTAGTATCTCAACTTATCTGCGAAAAATTCTAGTTATTCGCGCGATATTTTGAGTGATATGAAAAAACTAAGCAAAGGTTGGTGCACGTGGTTTAGAACCTATATTGAAAATATCTGTTGAATTTGGTTCTTCGAAATCGTTTTGTGGTGTAACAGATGCAATTACTTCTGGTTGAGAAAGTGTTGTCGAAG
>JAULBV010246146.1:0-43816 GCA_032358295.1 Pterothamnion heteromorphum | reverse complement strand
TAATGAGCGCCTAAACAGCGCTGCTAGACTTAAAGAATTAGAGTTAGCTTCCTTTAACATTAGAAAGGAAGGTCTGGAATGGCAAAAACAATCGCTTGAGTATATAGAAAAAGCTGTCGAAGAACAAAATAAACTATTAGTAGATCAATACTTACTAGAGGAAGTTGAGAATAAAATAGAACAGGTAAACGACTATAACTCTAAGGTTGGTACTTATGCGGACTTAATGGAATCGGACGATCTTTACGAAGAAAAAAAGAAACTAGAGGGTGAAATATCCACACATGAAACATGGATAGAAAATGGGTGTGACGCTTTTTACTCTATAAGTAAGGATCATGTGGGTTTAAACTTCTTTGGAGTTGTTGAGAGGTACAAGGACAAACAAACAGACGAAGAAATAGAAAGAATGATAGCTGTTGGTGACGAGAAGGCAGAGAAACTAAAAGATATAGCATTTTAATAATTGCCCCGAAAGGGGCTTTTATTATGCTAGACGTAGGGTATATCCTTTTTGTTAAAACGGACACCTTGTAGGGCAAATTTTGACGAAATAGAGCCTTTTCGTGGTAAATAAGCCTTACGCTGTATAGAGGTAAAAATCACTACTTTTTTGCCTAACTATTTCGCTTGACAAATTAATTTCAATTTGATATACTATCTTTAGTGGTGAAGAACTACCTTGTAAAAGTTTAAATACTTCTCTAAAATGTCTAATTTTTATGTTCCTTATTTGATAATTTGCGAGATAATCCCCTAATGAAGATTAGGCGGTCAATATATAAGTGGTTTACCTTTGGGCGAATCCATTATTGCTTGGTTATTTAGTAGGAAGATAGATAGTCTCTGATTACGCTAAAAGTAAAACATGGCAATATCGTTATAGACTATATGGCAATTTTTTAGGTAATTTCATTTTGCGAAAAATGATCTAATACCTTATAGCCATACTTCTTACTAAAGACGCTTTATTTGGCGTATATTATCCTTAATGTTTAGTACCTACAGGCTTGAAACCCTGAAAGGCTTATGCTAAACATCTTATTTTGTTAGCCTACGCCCTCCACAGGCTAGGTACGTCTTGTTAAATCACAAAATATCATTAATAATCTTGTAACACGCAACGATCCCTATTTGATTATCTGTAAGAGAAAAAGAGTTTAGATCGGTTACTAGAAAGTTAAGCCACACATAGTAGTCTTATATACTACTGGCAGTAAATACACTAGGGTCGTCCGAAGTGTTTACCTAAAAACGCAACAAAGAATCCCTTACACCATAAGGGGTTTTTTGTTTGTCTAAAAACTTGACGGAATGACACAAGTCGTGTTATAATAGTAGTATTAAATACTGAAAGGATCGGGTAGCGAATCTACAAGCCCCCTTTTGGACGCTATTAAATTGTAGAACTGCTTAACTGATGTGTAACACAGGAATGTTACTGCTAGGGAAAGTAGCCCTCTTTTACCTTTCTTAAACACTTTGGGGTAAAATGGACACCGAAAAGCCTACACAGGACTTGGAGGATAGTGAGGTGGAGTAGTGATAGGGAGAAAACTATATCAACACTACGGAGATAAGACTATACTACGGATAGCTTTTAACTATCCTATGCTAAAGAAAGTAGTATATTAATAACATTGGTAATAACTATATTAAATGGAATTTATAAATACATTGGGTCAGTCTATATATGGTCTAAAGAATAAGAACAAGTTTACCTTTTTTAAAGAAAGACGTAGGCGAGAAAAAGAAGCTAGAATAAAACAGGGTTTAGAAAGAATACATAACCTAAAAATAATGCTCGCTAAGGGTTTGATTACACAAGAAGAATACGATAGTAAGGTGCTATAATTTATCCACTTGACAGTGGGTATTTTATTTGATAGACTTACGACATGCAAGATATTCTAACTTTTTATAAAGGGGTGTTTAATAGGTATTTTGGTTTTAATCCTATAGTGGTATATGGGCGTGACGGGGCGACTATAAAAAGACTACTAGAAGTATTAAGTCCTATACAATTAAAACTATTTATAGTTATCCATTTTAATTGGCGTGGTATGGATAATAACGATCAACAGGTATTTAAAAGATTAAGGGATAACGCCTTTCCTTTAACTTGGATCTTGACTAATCTTAATGCTTATCAGGCTTATATAGTTAATGTGCTTGGTATTGATCTTTATAATGAGGTGGAGGTAGAAGAATACTATACAGACTTTTTAAAATAAAGTCAAGAAAAGACTTGACAAACATTTTGTATGTGATATACTGTATTACATGCAAGATAAGTTTTATACGGAAGAGGGTGAGGAAATTATTAAACACGAAAGAAAACATGGTTGCATATTAGTCCTTAAAAGGCAAGAAATTGTTAAGACTAATCACTATTTAAAAATATACCTGTGTTTAAAACACAATACGGAGGTATGCGGTGCAGGTAACGGAACATGCGGAATACCTTTTGGTAGGCATGTGGAATACTGCGAGATAGAAGAAAAGAAACCTAAAACAATTTTAGATAATCAGAATAATTTAATAAAATGAAACGAATCATAGTCTATCCCTACAATTTAGGATCACGAAGTGCTAATGCTTTAAAGAGATCTTTCAACAGATCTAAATGTGTTAGACCTGACGGAAATTATAGACCTTACAAAAATCACTTAATAGTTAATTGGGGTAACTCTACATTACCTACATGGCTTAATGATAATACCACTATGCTTAATCGTCCTAGCTTTGTCGCTAGTGCGGTAAACAAGCTAACATGCTTACAGAAACTACAGAGAAATAATATACCTACAGTTGAGTTTACCACAGACTATCGTACCGCCTTTGGGTGGTATGCAGAGGGTAATAATGTTATAGAGAGACACGACATACGAGGTAGTCAAGGAAGAGGAATTGTGGTTGCTACAGAAACCCTTAATAAAGATGTGCCTATGTATACTAAGTTTATTGAGAAAGCAAGAGAGTACAGGGTACATGTTTTCAAAGGAAAGGTTATAGATATACAGCAAAAGAAAAGACGAGCAGACACAGAGGAATTACAGGACGGAGTAATAAAGAACGTGGCTAATGGTTGGGTGTTTTGTAGGGATAATATAACCCTACCACCTGAACAGATAAACGAAGTTGCTATTGCCAGTATAAACGCTTTAGGGCTAGACTTTGGGGCGGTTGATATACTTACTAAGAACGATCAAGTCTTTGTCCTTGAAATAAACACAGCAATCGGAATGGAGGGGGCTACACTTACTAACTATGTTAATGCTATAAACACATGGACGATATAGAAATTGAAAATGAATTTAATGCTTTACAGCAACAGTTTATAACAGAGGATAGAATAGCTTTTGAAAGAAACCCAGCTAATGGCACTGCTACACAGGCGGTTAATAGACTAAGAGGACGAAATCTTGAAGAAGAACAGTGGATACGTTTAGCACAACAGGGTTGGAACGAACAACAATTAAATGCCTTGTATAATCAGATATATAGGGGGGAAAGTAAGAATACCCCTATTGAGGGTAAAGAAATAGAACTTACAGAGGACGAGCCAGTAATTAAAGAGGACGTTGATACAAAGGACATAGAGGAAAACGTACAGCACTATAAAAGTATTAGTGATAAGATAGACACTATTTCTAAACTAAGTACAAAATTAGTAGACGATATATTTAATCTGTTTATTAGAGATACTCACAAAGAGTTTTTAGAACTTACGCCTAGAGATATAAGGGTGAATTTTGTTACAAGGTTTATTATTGATACCTTGTTGGACGTACAGGGTGAACTCTCTAGTAAGAGTTTTAGGAAAGCACTGATAAATAAGGTATATGACGGAAATATACATAACGTACCACTAAGAGAATGTGATATATATGTAAACGCACAGGACTATGTTGATGTGTTTATGAAGTACAAGGAGGAAATCTTTAAGGGTATTATTGTAAACGTACATGGTAACATCGGATGGTTTCAAGAGGGTGAAAGTAAATATACTGCGGTGTTTGATCTAAAACAAAATCAACAGAATGACAACAACACACTTAGAACATTTAGAGTGCCTGTTTGGGATAACGTAGAAGAAGTAACAACATTTTAAGAATGACAAGCATACAGAGTATTGGCGAAACTCTACAGCTTAAACAAAACAAATTCTCTATTGAGAAAGTTAATGAATATCAAGAACAGTTAAAATTAAATCAAGTAGCTTTAGACTATTTAAAAAATGAAAGGGGGTTTAATGACGAAACAATTAGTAATTTTAAACTAGGTTATGATCCAGTTAAGAACGCAATAGTAATACCTTTGTTTAAGAATGGGGAGTGTGTAGCTATAAAATTAAGGCATATTGAGCCAGTGGACGATCAAAGATATACCACAGTTAAGGGAGGACAGAACTGGATATATAATGAGATAGGAATAGAACATGCTAAAAAGCGTGGTGTAATTATGATAGTTGAGGGTGAGTTTGACTGTATGAGTGCATGGCAAAGTGGTGTTAGAAACGTGGTAAGTCCTGCGAGTGGAAAGGACAGCTACGGAGTATGGATAGAACAGTTAGACACGATACCTAAAATAGTAATTGCCTACGACAATGACGAGGGGGGCAGACTAGCCAGTATAAAAATGGCGGAAAGATTAGGCACAGAAAAATGCTTTGAGGTAATCTATCCCGAAAACATAAAAGATACTAATGACTACTTTAAGAAGTACCATGTAGAACAGTTTAGAGAACTAGCTAAAAATGCAAAACCTTTTTACAAGTATGATTATAAAGGGTTGGGGGATATAATAAATAGTCTACGAACGAATGTAGAAGAAACGATAACAATGAGGGTAGTACCGAATGTTAAGTTTGAGAAAGACTGGATATGTATGGTATCGGGGGTTAGTAATACTGGTAAGACTAGCTATGTATTAAACATGGCAGACGAACTTACAAGAAAAGGAATACCTACCCTTATCATGCCGTTTGAAAGAGGTATAGAAAGTGTAGGTAAACGATTCTTACAAGTAAAGTTTAATAAGTCTACAGAAGATTTTGGTTATTTGGAAAGTAAGGACTGGGACGAGGTTGTAAAAGATTGTGTGGACTTGCCAGTTTATTTCACGTTGCCTAAACGTACTGATATTATCTCTACCCTAGTTAGGTCAAAGAGGTTGTTTGACACTCGGGTATGTATCATAGATCACTTGGACTACATTATCCGTAATGTGAGTGGTAACAAGGAACAGGAAATAGCTAACACACTACAGGCACTTAAAAGGGTGGCAGAAGAAAACAAAATACTTCTTATTATTGTTACACATGTTAGAAAGGTGGAACATAATCAGGGTATGTTAAAACGTAAACCCACTATGGAGGATCTAAAAGGCTCTAGTAGTCTATATCAAGACCCTGAAGTGGTGGTAATGATAACTAGACCTGACGAGGAAAACGTGGAGGTAAACGTGCTAAAGAATAAGGGCGATATGAAAGGTGGCACTTTCAAGTTTGATTATAAAACTGGTAGGCTAGGTGAAAGAACAGACACCTTTGAACTACCCGATAACACTACAAAAATATAATGAGAACAGTAACAGTAAAAGGCACAGAGGTTAATATATTAGATACAAAACCACCAGTGTTTGAACAGTGTGAAGCACAGTTTGGTATTAATTGGGATAACACCACATTTGCGTATTATCCTGACATACATACTAAGAGTCCCCTTTTTTTAACTGACGATGTAATTCAACATGAGTACATACATCTTCAAAGACAAAAGGTAATCGGTACAGAAATTTGGTGGGAGAAGTATTTAGCTGACAAAGAGTTTCGGCTAGAGGAAGAACTACTAGCCTATAGACGACAGTATAATTTCCTAAAAGGAAAGATGGATCGTAATGGGTTAGACAGATTAGTATGGGGGTGGTCTTATACACTTGCTAGTCCTTTCTATGGGGATTTAATAGAAGCAAAAATGGCTTACAATAAAATAAAAGGGTAATATGGAAATAGAAATTAAACAATCTACTGTTAGACCTGATATTTGGTTTCTTTATATTGATAAAAATTCTATCCAATTAACAGAAGAACAGGTAATCGAGATAGCGAGGGCGGTTATGAAGACTAGTATAGGTAAAGAAATGTTAGATAATTATACAAAGAAATTAAGAAAATAATGAATAATAATAAAGATTGGACAGGAAACAAAAGTACTGTGTTTGCAACGCTGGGTGCAAGTAGTCATTCTCTTGGAGAAAGACAGGTTGATGATTATTATGCAACAGAACCTAGTGCTATAGATGATCTATTTAATGTTGAAGAATTTAATCAAGTTATATATGAACCTGCTTGTGGACAAGGACATCTTTCTATTAGAATGAAAGAGCTAGGTAAAACTGTACATAGTTCAGACTTAGTTAATCGTGGGTATATGGAAGGAGAAGAAGAACCTAGCGATTTTTTAAAAACAACAGAATTAATTAGTTGCGATATAATAACAAATCCACCTTATTCACTTGCAGAAGAATTTTGTCGTAAAGCTATAGAATTAACAGATAATAAGGTGGCTATGTTTCTAAAACTAACATTTTTAGAAGGACAAAAGAGAAAAAAATTCTTTGAGGAATTTCCACCAAAAGTCGTATATGTTTATAGTAAAAGAAAAAATTGTGCTAAAAATGGAGATTTCCACTTATATAAATCTAGTGCAGTTGCTTATGCTTGGTATGTTTGGGAGAAAGGTTATAAAGGTGAAACTACTATTAAGTGGATTAATTAAAATAAAATTATGCCAGAAGACATCAAACGAATTACTTGGACAAGTCCGAAAGGTACAGAGGTGGTGTTTCCTTGGGACTTAGAGAAGTATATATTCAATGAAAAAGAATTTGTACTTTTCAAAAGATGGATGCATGGGCAGACATGCATGATGGTAGGAGATAGTAGTGCTTACTATACAGGTGATGTTATTAGGTTCTTAGAGGAAATGTCAGAAAAGCCTTGTGAGTAAAGGCTTAAAAAGATTGCTTGACGGAATTATTAAAGTGTGATACACTGTGGGTATGTCGAATAGAGGACAAAAGAAAGGTTTTAAACATACAGAAGAGACAAAACTTAAAATAAGTCTTGCTAAGACTGGTGTTAAACAAACCTTAGAACACCGCCATAAACTATGGGAGAGTTCCCAAAGAGGAAAGGAGTCCCATTTATGGAGAGGTGGTGTTTCTAATCAAAACAAGTTAGAAAGAAGTCGGTCTAAATATAAAATATGGAGAATGTCTATATTTGAAAGAGATGACTATACTTGTCAAAGCTGTGGTGTACGTGGCGTAGAGCTACATGCAGACCACATTAAACAATTTGCATTTTATCCAGAATTAAGGTATGAGTTATCGAATGGCAGAACATTATGTGTCCCTTGCCACAAAGAAACTCCTACTTATCAAAATAAACATAAAATATAAATATATGAGTCGCGTAACATTAGTTCGGGTATTTAGAGGACCAAAGGAAACAAAGTTTGGAACAAAAGACAGCGTAGCATTTAAATGCGTTGAATATGGAGAGAAGTGGATTAGTACCTTTAAGGTAACTCCTGAAATGAAAGACTGGAAAGAGGGTGATGTCGTTGAAGTAAATATTTCTGAACGTAATGGATTTATGAACTTTGACACAGCACCAAACCCAACAGCAGGACTTGAAGCAAGGGTTAAGGTGATAGAGGACCAGTTAGGCATTACTAATAAGGCTGCAACGCCAAAGCCAGTACAGTCAGCACAAGATGTGGCAAATGAACTTAATGAAGATGTGCCTGAATTTGAATTTTAATTATGGTATACAAATATACTATTAAAGAACGTAGACATTTTATAGGGGAATTTAGGAAAAAAACTGATGAGTATGGTTATTATATAGATTATATACCATACGACCCCAAGTTAGTAATTGATTGGTACGTTGAAAAGATTACAGAATATGAAAGCGTAGAATTAGTTTCATTTTTCAAATGGCTTTGTGGGGAAAAACATAAGGTTACTAAAAAATCACGTTCAAACATAATGGCAAGATTTAGCACTAAAAAATTAGCAGAAGAATATATTAAAGAACTAAACTCACATGAACACGATTAAACTAACAAAACTCCCAAGCATTACCTATGATCAGAATGATATTCTGCATATGGTACATGAATATGGTGAGGAAAAAGCGGTAGAAAAATTACAAGAATACTTTACTGATCACTCCACTCGATCTAAGGATTTAGTGAGAGAGATTATGGTAACAAATCTTCCTACGGAAGCAAAATAATTATGAAAGAAGACCCACAGGCATTTAACGCATATGTAAAATTAGTTGGAACTTGTCAGGGTATTAAAAGTAATTACCTTGAAATAGGAAAACTTCTTAGCGAACTTAAAGTAAACGATAAGTATAAGGAGGCAGTTGGGGATACGGACACTTGGAATATGTTTCTTAAGCAACCTGAAATAGGGTTGTCGATTAGAGAAGCAGACCAGTTAATCGAAATCTATGACTTGTATGTGGGAATACTACACATAGACGAAGACTACTTGGCTTCTATATCACTTAAGAATCTTAAGAGAATGATACCAGTTGTCAGAGAGATTATTCAGACCACAGAAGATAAAGTACCAACTACGGAACTATTCGAACAAGCACGAACTCTTAGCGACCAAGATTTCCGTGAGGTGTTAGCAGAAAATAATGGAGTAACCGAAAGAACATACACATACTCTATTATGAAAAGAGCAAAGGAGACAGGATCAATGACGAAAGTGCACGGAATTACTAGCGATGAAATAATTGAGAAATTTAACCTAAATGGATAATCCACTACCAAATCTAAAATACGAGGACACACCAAGAAAGGACGACAATGTTTTTCATGCAAGTGATTTCGGTAAGCCAATCCTTGACATCTATTATCGTTTAACTGGTGTACCCAAGAGTAATCCACCACACTGGTATGATACTCTTAAGTGGGGGGCAGGGTTAGGTGTAGAATCTGCAATGCTTAAGCTACTTAAATACAATAAGATAGTTGCTGAAGACTACGATCAAAATGTACAAGGTGCATTCTCTGTGGAACGTGAGGGTATCACTCTTAATGGACACATGGATGCAATTAGTCTCACTGGATTTCCAATAGAGATTAAGTCAATTAATAACAAGAATATAATCGATGTAAAGAACTATGAAAACCAAACACCAAAAGAAAATTACGTTGGCCAACTTGCTGTGTACATGGATATTTTGGGTGTTGATACTGGTTACTTGTTTGCCTGCACTATTGACGGTCTCTCTACTTTTTGGTTTGAATGTAAACGAATAAAAGATAGACAGTTCCAATGTGGAACAGTAACCGTAGACCTAGATAAGGAGTATAAGAAATGGGCAAAACTAAAGACAGAGTACGTTGATAAACAAATACAGCCACCAGTAAATCAGTATCTATATAAACGAGATATTGATACAATAGACTGGACCAAGGTAAGCGATGGAGATATCTCTAAAGCTAGAAATGGTCATAAGGTCTTAGGGGACTGGCAAATAATTTATTCACCGTGGAAAGACAGAATAATTAAGGAACAGGGTGCTGAATTAGGTTATAACGCAGAGGAAATTACAAAGATAAAGGAGTATACTAAAGGTTACTCAAGTAAAAAATAATGAATAAATTTTTAAATTGGTTAGGTAATCTATTTACCTTTACAGGCGTAGTTACAGTTAAAACAAAGGCTAAAAAGGTAACTAAGAAAGCAACCAAGAAGACAAAGTAAGTGGTATAATATAGACTGGCGGAATTCAGAGAAGCAAAACAATGACCCTATGTCGGGGAAAATCGTTAATAATGAGAGAGGTGTGTCGGTGGGGGAGTAGAGTGGTGGATAAGAGCTAACGTCCCACCCCAAAGAGTATTGGGAGATAGCGTACCCAATAGTAGGTGACAAGACGTACGGAAATCCTACCTCCCCACAGGCACATCTCTTACAGATATCCTTATATAAATCTATTAGAGTACATTACTTTAAAATTGGTTTGATACTTTCCCTGCTTAGTTTAGTATTAACTGCAAATGCGGTCACAACTGACCCATTACCAGTTATTCAGAACAACTATGGAAAGGTTTATACAAAACAACAAATAGGTGAAATTGTCAACTACTACGCTACTAAATATAATGTAGACGCTGACAAAATGATTAACACAATTAATTGTGAAAGTCAGTTCTCCAATATTCAGAGTAATATTGTGCAGAACGGTATTCGCGAAAACTCTTGGGGATTAGTACAAATAAACCTGTATTATAACCCTACGGTTACAAAAGAACAAGCTTTAGACCCCTATTTCTCAATAGAATGGATGGCAAAAGAGTTCTCTACTAACCATCAATCAAAGTGGACATGTTTCCGTAATCTATATGGAAGATAGTGTTTCCAAGGTAATTATGTGGGAAACCACGTAGTTACTACTGGGAACATTATATTTTTAACAACTAGGTAATACATACATGGAACGTCGTACATCGTTATACAAACTTAGTAGTATAATGCACACAGACAGTTCCCTTAAATTTAAATGAAAGGACAACACATCGTGAATGCTAAAAAGAAGATCCTTTTTCTCGACATCGAGACAGCCCCGAACTTGGGCTATACTTGGGGGAAATGGGAGCAGAACGTAATTGAGTTCAAGGACGATTGGCACATGCTTTCGTTCTCAGTAAAGTGGTTAGACGAAGCAAAGACAGAAGTCTTCGGACTCCCTGATTTTGCAGGCTACGCTAAGGATAAAAAGAACGACAAGAAACTTTGTCAGAAAATGTGGGAATACTTCGATAAGGCTGAGGTGATCGTTGCACACAACGGTAACTCATTCGACATCAAGAAAGCCAACGCACGTTTTCTTATCCATGGTCTTAAACCACCAACACCTTACAAAACCATCGACACCAAACTCGTTGCAAAACGTTACTTCAAGTTTGACAGCAATAGTCTCAATGACTTAGCTCGTCAGCTTGGACTTGGTAAGAAGATGGACACAGGTGGCTTCGAACTTTGGTTGGGCTGTATGGCAGGTGATATGAAGGCTTGGGCAAAGATGCTTAAGTACAACAAGCAAGACGTGGTATTGTTGGAAAAGGTATATCTCAAACTTCGTGATTGGATGGTGAATCATCCGAACACTAATCTGATGTATGGAACTACTAACCACTGTCCGAACTGCAACTCTAGTCACATGCAACGACGAGGTCTCACTATGACTCGGACGACGCTTCAACAGCGTTATCAGTGTCAGGATTGTGGATCATGGTCGCACGGAGTTTCAGAACGACAACCCAACAAAGTAAGGTAATCACTATGGCAACCAAAGAAACAAACCCAAAAGATGCCGTAGGCATTAAGAAAGCACCAATGTCAACCGTTCCAGCTCAAGTCATGTTAGAAATAGGACTTGGAATGCTGGAGGGGGCTAGAAAGTATGGACGACACAACTACCGGGTTGCTGGGATTCGTAACTCCGTCTACTATGACGCAGCCATGAGACACCTAACAGCTTGGTGGGAGGGTCAAGATACCGATCCCGACAGTGGTATGAATCACATCGTTAAAGCTCTTACAACCCTAACAGTTCTGCGAGACGCAATGAATAACAATATGGCTACAGACGACCGTCCACCAAAGCTCACAAACCAAGACTGGGTGGCTGAACTCAATAAAAAAGCAGGAGAGATCATCGAAAAGTATCCCGATCCAATTGCTCCTTACACAGCCATTTAAAATTAGACCTCCGCAAGGGGGTCTTTTCCTTGACGGAATGTATTACTTATGTTATACTATAGCAATATGCAAGCAAAGAACTCATTTATTATTGTGCGAGTTGGAGTAGATTTAAAAAAGAAAGTAGAACAGAAAGCAAAGAAAGGTCGGCAGACTATCTCTGATTACATTAGAAAGGTAATCGAGGATGCAGTAATTTTATAATGAAAAGAACTCCTTTAAAAAGAAAGACACCACTAAGAAGGAAATCAAGTAAGCCCAAACTACCGACAGTTAGAAGTCTGGAGGTAAAAGTGTGGGAATTATGTAAACAAATTACTCGTAAGAGATATGGGAATACCTGTTATACTTGTGGAAAGACAGACTTAACCCCTTACCAATCTCACACTGGTCACTTTAGAAAGAAGTCTATACTACCAATGCAAATGAAGTATGACCTAAGACTACTTAGAATACAATGTCCTGGTTGTAATCTATTCCAAGACGGGAACGAGGGTGCTTATGCAATCCAGTTACTTAAAGACCATGGTCCAGAATATTTACTTAAATTGGATGAGGATATAAAATATCATAAGAATAATCTTATGGGTGCGGTAGACTCTAGGATATTTCTACAGAGTCTAATAGAAGAATATAAAAATATATTAAATGAAAATAAAACTTAAAGCTCCATTACCATTTAATTTATGCTTTGGTGCTTCAGCAACTTGTATCTGCGGAGAGACAGTGATAATGCAAGAAAGGGATAGAAGACTATATAATCTAAGATTTGGAATCTGTCGGTGTGGAGAACTATTTGTTCGACATATGTCTACAAAATCAAATACCAAATATCAAGAAATACAATTATATAAATAAAATAAAGGGCGATCCTAATAGGGTCGTCCTTTGAGTTGGTGGGCACACAGTCCCTCCGTCTATACGCATATCCTAACCCAAACGTGGATCTCACATCGTAGGTCTTAAGGATAGTTGCGACGTAGGTAACTCTACGCTAGATTAGTATAAGTATACTACTTATTGATTGACTCGTCAAGGGAATCTGCAAGTTTCTTTATCTTAGGAAGAATCGGAACATTAAGTCCAAACTTACGTAAGTAACCATAGAAAGAGGTGAACTCTGTTAGGGCCAATACTCCGAGTACATATGTATCTAGGTCTTGTGTATAAGGTATTCCAACTAAAAAGTATTCTAAAATTCGAACAGCGGCCAAAGCACCAAAGTATTTAAATATTTTACCAACAGCACCCTTCCAGAAAGATTGTTTGTGCCATTTATCTATAATATAATAATAGTAACCAGCCACAATAGTATCAAAACCCATTAATACAGATAGAGAAAGTATTAGTTTGGCTTGATTAGGATCAAAAAAGAACACCACCACAGGTAGTATATAGGTCCAGAATTTTATTATAAAAGATTTTAAGGTAATCCCGACCGCTGTTATGTCCATATCTTGACGGTTTTTGTAAGTCATGTTATACTATTTAGTATAAAAGTAATTATATTATAACACAGATAACAATTTATGGTAACAAAAGAGATATATAAATACTCAGACGTACAAGAAAAGATACTACAGGCAATCGACATGATTGCTGATCCAGTTAGACAAACATTAAGTCCGAAAGGAAGTAATGTTATTTTTGAAGACGATCGGGGTAATATAAATCAAACAAATGATGGTGTAACAATAGCCAGAAGCATTGTTGTAGAGGATCCTGTACAAAATGCAATCATTAGTATTCTAAAACATTCTTCTGCTAAGACGAATAGTGAGGCTGGTGATGGAACAACCACAACCTTACTACTTTCACAAAGATTAATCAAGGAAGGTTTCAAGTTGATTGATAATGGAATGAATCCGATGGTTCTCAAGAAGAAGCTAGAGACAATGGGGTCAACCCTAATTAAGTCACTATCTAAGCAGATTATTAAGATAAAGAATGATGATGACCTAATGAACATTGCAATTATCTCAGCAAATAATGATAAGGATATTGCTAAGAATGTTGTAGAGGTAATCAAGTTCGCAGGTGAAGATGGAATGATATTCATTGAACCAAACAATGATGTAGAAACAAAAATAGAAAAGGAACCTGGTTTTAAGTTAGATTCAGGTATGTTAAGTCCAGACCTAAGGACAAATCCAAGTTCATTTACAGCAACCTATAAGAAAGTCCCTGTTCTTATTACTGACAAGAGACTTTACTATTCAGAGGAAGCTGAACACATACTACAGACAGTCCTAAAAGCAGGATATAAAGAGGTTGTGGTAATTGCTAGAGACTTTATTGGTCAAGCACCTGGGATGTTCATCGGTACTCATCAGAAAGGAACAGTAAAGTGTTTACTAGTTAAGGACAATAGAGTAACTGAGAATAATTCAGAAACACTCGATGACTTAGCAACCTATCTAGGTGGTACAGTTATAAAAGAGAAGCGTGGAAGTCTGGTTAATAAAATAACTATCAAAGATTTTTGTATTGCTGAACAAGTATTCTCTGATCAGTTAAAGACTATCATAACTCCTATTATTGAAAACAAGAAAGGTGTACACGATATAGTAACCTCTCTTAAGGAAGAACTTAAAAAAGACAAAGAAAATGCGGAAATTAAAAGAAGAATCGCGTGCCTTACTTCGGGCACTACCAAGGTCAAAGTTGGAGGAGCTACGCCGATTGAAATCTCAGAGAAGATCTATAGATATGAAGATGCTATCAACGCTACGAGAACTGCTAATAAATATGGTTACATCGTGGGAGGCGGCATTGCTTTACTCAAGACGTTTAATCCGAAGGATTATGACGAAGATATCAGAAATCTAACTAAGAAATATACTGAGGCAAGTATAAGACAGATAGCTGAGAATTGTGGGAAGCATGAGGATCACGTTATCGAGACGGTGATGGGGGGTGATAAGAATTATGGTTATAATGCACTAACAGATACATATGAGGATATCTTAGTCGCAGGTGTGGTGGATCCTTATAAGGTTACTGAGATGGCAATTTTGAACTCTGTCTCTGTGGCTAATATTATATTAAGTTCAAAGTATTTAATTGTGAATAAAATAGAAACAAATGAAAAATAATCAAGAAGTTAATAATGAAGTTAAACCAGACGCATTAGAACAAGCTAAGGCAGAGATGACAGTAAAGAAAATTCAAGAAATTCTTGATGAAAACAATATGGAAATTCAGGCAGTACTAGAGGGTTATCCATTTATGCTACGCCCAGTAATGCGTATTGTTCCTAAGAAAGTTAATCCGGTAGCCCCAGAAGTCCATGAAGATAAAGTTGCCAATTAATCCCTGTGATTTCACCCTACTTTACGATAAGGTCCTTGTTAGGGCAATTGACCAAAACATCATTGATCCGGATACTGGTCTCGAGAAGTTTACGAACTATGAAGATAAGCCGGAAGTCGGAGAAGTAGTAGGAGTCGGACCAGGAAGGATGCTGGATGATGGAACTCTAGCCAAGATGAACCCTAAGGTGGGAGATATAGTGATGTGGAATAAATATAGTTCTACAAAGATACGACTAGATATGAATGATTACTATCTAGTTAAGGAAGAAGACATAGATGGATATATTCGAAATGACTAAACTACAAGAGCTAAAAGATGAATATAAACACCAGGTTTCATTGGACCGTTTGGTTAGTGACTATATTTGTCTTGCTAGGAGTGTTACTGGCAAGAAGTATGACCGTCCTACTATTGCCTCCGCCTTTCTGTTAGTGGATAAGAGTGAATATACATCAGTAGATACAGAAGAATTGATAGATTATTTACTAAAGTTGTCCCTCGGAAAAGCCTAAATATACAGTCTCAAAAAAGCCCCATTCTATATGGGGTTTTTGACTTTCTAAATCGTCTAGGACGAGTTGTATGGGGGGAGACGTAGGGTATATCCTTTATTGGACTACACGAGAGTTCTTACTCTTAAAAGGCTTATTTAATCGGGATATTACACCAGCTTCTTCTAGTAGGGTTTGTAGTTCTTTTACCTTAGTTTTATATGCTCTATTAGACATGTCTTCTAGGTCTAAATCTGAGCTAGAAACACCAAAGGTGTTCTTAATATTTTCTTCTACTGAGTTGGCCGTTCCTTCTGACAATACCTTCTTTTCATGCATCCATTGATTAAAGATACGTGATCCAAAAGGTTGGTTCATTATAAAGAAGAACATCTTTGGATTAAGTGCTGAGTATCTATCAACCCATTTGTTTGTGTTTTTATCTTTATATTGATAGTGAACAAATCCAACAGCATCTTTAACAGCCTGTGGGGCGTCCTTAAGTAACTTAGCGTTATTTGTATCAGACATCATTCCACCACGGAAGATATCATAACCAGTAGTTAATTGTGCTGGTACCATAAACAGTGGATTTGCAGCGGTAAGAATATTCTTTGGTTGAATTGCATTAAATGCTGCCTCTAGTGGACCTCCAAAGTTACTAAGAACATGAAGTTTATTTCCATTGCGTGAAGTAACTATATTAAATTGGTTCTTCATGTATTCTGGTAACATATCATACTCTTCATCAGTTAGACCCTGACCATTAGTCATTGCGGAACTTAATGTATTAAATACATGCACCTCTTGACTAATGCGACCTGGAGAAGACGCCATTACTTTGGCCTGTAGTTCTATATTCTTCTTTATCCATGTATAGAATGGGAAGATTCTTTTTAAATAAGTGCGTTCAAAATTACTTAAATCACCATAGTCAAACAAAAACATCTTAGTTCTTTCTGCTGACAGTCCAACATCACCAGTTCTATCTAGGTTTTCAAGGAAGTGAACAATACGAGAATGGTCTTCAATAAGTTGACCAAACTGTTGTCCTGTTTGAGATACTTGAATAATTCCTTCTTTTGATTTACGTAAGGTTTTTGCACCTAGTTTTTCATTTGGATCACTGAACATTTGTACCATTAATTGAGGAAGGTCATCGACAGATCTGTGGGCGGCAACATCGGTACGTCCTGAAAACTGGTTACCAAGAGCAATGTTCTTATCTTTTAGAATTCTATGAAGTTGACCCATTGACCATGTATAACCATTAGAATCAGTAAAAGCATCTTTACCCATTTCACGATATAGTTCAGCATGAGCAGTTAAATCACCAGCTGCTATTCTTGCCTGTAGAGCATTTATTCTATATGAAGATTTTACAATTTGTCCAGACATAACATGTCTTGCTGGATTTAATGCAGCGTAGCCAATATCTAGGAATGAGTTCATCACATTAGAAATAGCATTACGTCCATGGAAAGCAGGGAACACTGAAGTAACAGAGGCTTTAAATATTGTTGTTAGTTGGTCATATTTTTTTAATATCGCATTGATATCTTCATCGTTTATAACAGAAGCATGAAAGTTTTCAATCCTCTTTGCTACATCTGGGTGAAAAAGTATCTTTTCTCCACGTTTACCTATTAGATAATTAGATAAATTCTTTGGTGCATCTTTTAATCCAGAAACAGATACTTCACGCCACTGATCTGGTGCCTGTGATTCAAGTCGTCCAAATTTCATAGCGACATCAGAAATAAAATCTCTTGATATTGTTGCTTTGGTTGTATCTAATGAGGCACGAAACATAATAGCTAAAGCGTTTGGTTCAAAATGAATGCCATTTGCCTCAGCTTCAATTATAGCTGGCCTTTCGGCACGATAAATTTCACCACTAGAAGAACGAAAGAGTTTTCCATCCACTAATGCGTGTTCTCCATTTTTTTCAACCTCTTTCATTATTGCAAGTCTCTTGTCAGACATCTCAAGAAGTAATTTACTGATTTTGTTATCTTTTCCTATCATCGCATTGAGAAGATGGTTAACACCAATTGGGTTATTTTCAAATTCTGTTAACATTTGATTAGTCATGTTGCTTAATGCGTCTGTATCAATAGAATTTTTTAATAACGTAGTTTTGTATTCTGCTTTTAATTTAGTTAGGTTTTCTAATTGAATATTTAACGCATCATTTAAAGCCTTATCCTCCTCAGTCATAACCCCAGCCGTACCTCCGGATGGTTTTCTCTTCTTAAATATATTTCTACCACTTTCTATGTAGCTCCTTAACGCGGTAACTGTTTCTGGTGAGGGTACAAGACTATCTAAATTTTTAATCTCATTTTCTAATTGGTCAACCAAAGCTTGTTTTAATATTAGACCCTCTTGTCCACCACCACCTGCGGTTATTTTGTTTAGGCCCTCGTCCAAAAGTTTCTTCGCCTCAATGCGTTTTAGCTTCATTCCATTAACGTCAAGCTCGGGTAGACTTCCTTTAAATACTCTTAGTGCGGATTCAATATCTATTCCTTTTCCATTATTGATTTTAGATATGTAACCCCTTAGATCCTCAAGACTCTTATCTCTAAAGAAACTATTTACGGTATCCGCCAATTCAATATGTTCAGTTTGAAGTTCTTGTACATGAATATCTGTCTTTTTCTGCAGTGCGTCAAGTGTATCTAGAAGGGTTTTTTGTTCCATTATGGGATCAAATTGTTTCAATTTAAAGTGTTCAGCTTGACCAACATATTTACCATTGGAGAATAATAGTTCACCGGACTCGGTATTAACAAATTTTAATACTGTGGCATTTTTAGATGCGGACAATGTGGCACTTGGAGATATATTGCTAAAGCTTTTTTGTACTAAATTCTCTAGAGGAACCAAGTGCATCATATAATTATCTTTACGAGATACAGCAATACCTCTAGCAATCGCCTCCTGATAATTAATCTCGTTCATATTCTTAACCCCACGAATAGCCTGGACTAGTCTTGGGTTATTAAACATAGACTCATAATCAATACCGTGGGCATTTAAGAATAAAGCCTTTGCCTGTTCATCTATTGGCATTCTTCCATACTCAATTGCAGATGTAATAAAGTTGGCCTCTGCTCCTGTTATTTTATTTTCTTTAAATATATTTATTACTTCTCGAATAGCGTCATTCTTTTTACTTTTAGATAGATCAGCATAAACACGCTCAAGGTTTGAGTATTCCTTTCCAGTTGGAGATAGGGCGAATATTTTCCCTCTCCATTCCTTGGTGTAGGTTTCTATCTGATGCATCATTGGAATAGCCTCTATTGCTTTGGTTATTCTCTGGCCCTCAAGTATTGTTTGACCCATAAAACGTATACCACCCTTACTTATTAATGTATCTATTAAATGAGGCTTACGTGATATCCAGTTACCAACAGCCTCTAGGGCCTTAGGCATATCTAGGGGTGCGTCTAATGTCATCTTTAAAAATTCTTGATCATACTGTTTTGTCTTAACCATATCTTCTACTTTGGCTAGTGCTTCATCATAAGTAGAACCAGTATGTTCCATCATGGCTGTTGCCTCTTCTTTCCAGAATGTATTTTGCATTCCTAATTTCTGTGCTTTTGCATACTTAAGTGCCTTGGCCTGACCTTCAGGTGATAGTGTTTTTATCTCAGCAAAAGGCATATCAGAAAGAGATTCCATATCTCTCATCCTTATTTGCTCATAACTATTCTTTATATAATCATTTAAGTCTCCTTTAGCAATCTTATCTGCGACAAAAGCATCTAATTTAGCACCTGATAAACCCCCATCAGCACCAACATTTCTAATTGCTTTTTCTAGAGATGGTATATCATGCGTAGAATTTGCTAGTTCAGCACGTACAATATCTCTAGCGGCCAATCCTTCTTTGCTTAATATCCCAACCTTACTTAAATTTCCAGCACCACCAGTTACCCAGGTTAGTGGATCAAGTAGTATGTCTGGTGCGGCACGAACAATAAAACCACCCACTTTTTGCATCGTGGTTTGTGTTCCATCTTCATTCCCAAATATGTTGGTATCTCCAAATATAGCCTGATCTACGGAAAGATGTTTATCAATAGCTGAACCAATTGTTTCTGTACTAGATATAGCTCCCGCAACTATCTCACTAGGAATAGATATAGTATCTATAAAAGTCTTAAAGGCGTTCTTGAAACCATTCCCAACGGTAGAGAGAATTCCAGTGTTTGGGTGTGCTAATTCATTAGCCGCCTCAGCCACAGCCCCTCCTTGCATTTGTGCTAATTGATATAGTTGATCTTCATTATTAAAATCAATTCCAGACGTGACTCCAGAAGGTTTTGTCTGTAAATACATATTTAATGTTAATTAACGCTTGGTAAATTAAAGAAATTGTTAACAGCATTTTCTATGTTAAACGGTTTCTTGTTTGATGGCTTGTTCTTATCTGCAATTGCTTGGGTATAACTATCTAAGAGGACTTTGTCGTTTGATAAGACATCTATCTGAGCCCCTAGCGATGGATCACTTTCTATCTTTGCTTTTACATCTGCATATACAGTTATTCCAGACTTAACCAAAGAATTAACTTTTGTTTGAATGGCCGTAGTTTGTTGTTTTTGTGCGTCATTTCTGATGTCGACAAGCTTCGGGTTGTCTACTAGTAGTTTATTAAATGTAGTTGGATCTGTTAGTGCCATTGAAATATAAGCCTGTCTATTTACTGGATCATTTAGATTTGCCGTTACCTTACCGTCCATTCTAGATTTGTCTGCTGCTGCATTTGCTTGGTTGGTTTGAGCTAAGAGTAGGCCAAGTTTTGCAGATTGTTCCTTTGTTGCAAAAGGTGCCGCCCTTGTTACAATTGACTGAAGTGTTTCACCTTCTTTTACTGGAATACCATATTGTAATCCAATAGATGCTATTTGTGACTTCTGTGTAAAGTCTTGTGCTTGATCAGCACGTTTAGCCGCTTGTGTTTGTATACCAAAGTTACCCATAGAAAGTAGGTTTGCAAAGGTTTGCTGCATAGCGTCTTGTTTCATCTTCATACCATTGAGCATAAGGTCTGCTACTTTAGCTGCTCCTGCGGCATCATTCTGTAGAAGTAGTTCATTCTTGCGTTGTTCTAGGTCTTTAAGCTGTTTATCAGCTTCAGAGGCAAGTGCTTTATATGCCACATCAGAAGTATTAATACCAACACCACGTTCACGTGCTGCGGTAAGTTCATTTTGATTTTTCTCGTTAGTATAACCAATATTCCTATCATAAGAAGAGGCGATGGCACCACCAGTTGCTGTTGTAGATTGATTTACCTTACCAATAGCTCCTTGAATAGCAGTATCAATACTAGTTGGAGTAGATGAAATCATTCCTGATTGTTTCATCATGGTGTCTTGCAGTGTGGACATGAAGTCTGGATTCACACTTGGATCGTTTATCGATGACGGGGTGAGTTGTCCTACTCCGGACGCCCTATTTAATTCTTCGGTTGTTAGCATAATAATTATTTACGTTTATTAAATGATATACCCATTGGTTTGAAACTCTTTGTTACTCTTTGACGAGAAGATGGTATTAAGTCTTTTGCCGCCTTAAGTCTTTTCTCAGCTTCCTTAAACTGTTCATTAGCCTGATCATTAAGTCTATTGTCTTGTAATAAAATTCCTGCAGCATAGTGTGCATGAGCATACTTAAGTTGATCATATTGACCTGAATAGAAAGGAGTATCTGTACCGGCTGAGAATACTGAAAGTGCGGTACCACCAGTATTGTTACCAACGTTTAGAGACAGATAGTTAAGAGTAAGATTTTCCTTTCGGGCGAATCGAAGATAGTCAATACGGTAGTCTGCGGCATCTGTTTGTGACGCTGTGTAGTTTAAATCAATACGAACATAGTTTATATCTGTCTCATCTGGAGAACCGGTCTTGGTCGTTGAACCAGTCCAGTCTATTTTAACTGTGTTTGCTCCCACCACCCATGTATTACCAGTGATTGGTGTTGTTGTGGTTGCTGACCAGTAGTTTGAGGTGTCTGTTCCCCATGTTAGAGTTACTGATGAGAAGTATGTTACTTCTGGTAGTGATATTTCTAGAAGAGCTGAACTAAGGCCCTTTACCTCACTGAAATCTAGAGAATCAAGGTCTGTGGCGTAGATAGACACTCTATTGTTGGCAGTTAGAGATACGTCTGCGTCAAACTTAAGACAAGCATTACCCTGTAAGAATCCAATATCATCTAAGACTAAATTAGTTGCGTCAGAAGTTACTGTATCAAGTGTCCATGTCCCAGAATCAGTTAATGACTCAAACTGTGAGACTACTAGTGCTGGGTACTTACTAAGATGGTTGATAACTAAGTAAGCCTTAGCATCGTGTCTTTCAATTGCATAAGAATCCTCAACTCTTCCAGTAGATAGGTCTACGGCTAGTTGCTTACCATCTCTAAAGGCAAAGGTAGAGTAGTTCTCTCCTTCCATTTTGCGAAGGTCGGATGCCATTAAGATATCTGCCAGTGCTGTGCTGATTGTATAGTAATTAATTGTATCTAAGAATCCCTGTGTATAGGTAAAGTTCTGTAGTTCTGACTGATGCTCCTCTTGTAGCCAAACACACGCCTCTGTAAGGGCGTCGTAACGGTCAGATGTTGAGAATCTATCTGTAGAGCTATCGCCAGTATGACGATCTAGGGTTGTAATTAGAGCACTAATGAGAATAGCCATGATTATTTATGTATTATAACACTTATTTTAAGGTATGGGTTGCTGTATAGTCTAAAACAGCATACCAGGCAAACATTTCAGCCGATATACCAATCTTGTTTGCTGCATTTGTTGTAAAGGTTGAGAAATCGATACCAATCTGTACGCAATGCACAAAGTGTTTATTAACTGGTATAGAATAGTAACCTCTTATAACATCATTCCTTGTAAGGTTGATAGTTTTAAAGGCTGTAGTAGAGTTATTGAAGTATAGCTTGATAGACCCAACAACCTCTGTGCTGGCAGAGCCTGTACATGGAGCAAAGTAAACAATAACATCATTTACCGAGGATGAAAATGGGAGTTTATATACTTTTGTCTTTAATTCTTCATATATCGCATTAGAAAGACTGCCCGAATAACCTGACGGTAGTGATCCAGAAGAATTTACATAGTTAAATAGCTTCTTTTCTGTTGTGGACTCACTTCCAGCCGACGTTTTAAAGTTATATATAATTGCCTCCGCGTTAGTTCCTTCTGATCCATTAACATAGTATAAGAACCCTCTCTGACCCATATCAACGGTGGCACCAGTAATGGCATTTATTACATAGACAGCATTTGGAAAACCAAATCCAGCCCTACCGTGAGCATATATCTTACTATCATTACCTACCCACATAGTTGCATAACCGGTAACACACAATTGATCCCACCACTGTGGGGCCGCGTAGTTACCGAACTCAAAGATAGTTTCGAAAGTTGTTCCATTAAATTCTCTTAACTGAACTGATGTATCATTTGTTGTACAAATCATTCTCATTTTGCCGTCGTGCCCTATGAATAATCTATTAATAGACTTAAGTCCTCCTAGTGTAATAAAGTCTCGTGTTCCTACTTGAGTACTAACTCGATCCCATATCATAACACCACATGCGTCCTCATACTTATCGGTGGATGGAGTTGGAGCAATTCCACCAACGTTTTGTACGGCAATGTACATCATATTCTTGTAGTCAACGGCATCAACACACATTTGAGTTGCCGATAGAGTTAGAGCGTTTGCAGTTATTGTTCCACCGGTTCCTCCTGTTGTTGTTCCATCTACTTTATGTACACCATTTGAGGAGAAAATATACATGAAACCATTACTAGCGAGCCTTAAGAATGGCGGTGTTGGAAATGTTCCACTACCAACTACAGTTCCTGTGTATAGGGTAGATGTGGCACCATTGGACCAATTGTATGTAAATGTTGTTCCATCAGTTACTCCAACATACCCAGCCACACCAGCTATATCGTAAGATGCTACGAATATCTTTCTTACACCATTTAGCTGATATATCTCAAAGTCATAGATACCACCAGTTGCATATTGTGTAAAGTTAGATGTTGCTGTGGTTGTATCTGGTGTTGTGTATATATTTATTTTTCCAGGCCCAGATGTACCAAAACCACCCGTTAAAAATTTACCAGATGTTTTATCATATATTGCTGTAATGTCATATAGAGTCGCGGCACTCTGTACCATTGTCTTTCTTAATGCTCTAGTTCCAGATGGAAAGCCAGGATAAGGAAATGGGTTCCAAGCACCAGAAACGAACTGATTATCAGCTCCATATGCAATCAGGTTTGCAGTTCCTTTTGGTGATGATGGTGTTAGACCTCCAACCCCACTTAAGTCTATTTGTATTTTTGTCATATTATTTGAAAAAAGGTAATAATGTTCCGCCTCCATAAACAGCCGGGCTAATTGCTAATACTACTACTGACATAAATCCGGTACTGCCTGAGTAATCTACTCCAACAGACCATGAACCAGGGGCTTTCGCGGCATTTAGATCTGCTATAGCTGCGGGATCAGACACACTGGCAAACCCACCAGCTCTTGATACTGAACCAGCTTTAGCTGTAAAAGTTCGTGTACTATTATTAGCACTTCTGAAGAATCCAATTATCCAATCATTGTCCTTTACTGAGGTAATTGCTTGAGATAAACCTGTTACTTGTCCACCTGTTGTTGCATTGCTGATAGATGCGTCTGGTTGACCAACTAGACCAACTCCAGAATATGAGACCGCTTGATGGCAGAAATACGTACCTGAGGCCGATAATGTTATTACAATATTACTAGTTCCAATTGATGGGCTTGCTAGGCCATAAACACTTATTGGTGGACAGCTGGTACCAAATGGTGCGGCACTTGGAGTAAGTGAAACCAATAATGACATAGCTGTTCCGTTATATGTTACTCCAGTTGTTATGGCTGGTACGTTTACAAACAAGTAATCTCCGGCATTGGTGTAACTCATCGTTACCGAACTACTATTACTCTCTATTTGTGCTGATGTATCAATTGCAATAGCCATATTAGAATCCATCCTGGAATCCTAATAGATCCCATTTTAAGTCTGTTGAGTTGTATAAGAATCCAACATACAACATTTTACCAAGAATTGTAGTACTAGGCAATGTTAATCCTAATCCTGCACGATAAATAGAGTTCCATGTTAATGCCCTAGCAGTTCCATTATCCTCTATTCGGATAAGTAACATCTGAGTATTAGTTGGATTACCACGCGGTGCCGATATTGTAGCAGCGGCGGCTAAAGCGGATATAATAAACACATCATCTGTTTCACAGTTGGGTTCAGGAGTTGCTGACGATGTAATTGATCTAGATCTCTTATTGTTACGTAAGTCCTTAACAGTGTCTTCTAGTAAGGAAATGGTTTGTGCGTCTAGTGGTCTTTTTAGCTGAACATTATTCCAGTCTTTTACATCCACTCCAGTTCTTTCTAATGCTTGTTTAAGTTCCTCAACTTGTTTTTTAAGATCGTTTACAATTGTTTCTAGGTCTAATATCTTATTTGAGTCCATATTTGGAATTAAGGAAGGCTATTGTCTTCGGCCCAACTGTTTTACCGGCAAGTGTTTTTATCTCCTCTGGAGTTGCAATACTATACTTAACCCATAAATCTTTAACCGCCTTAGCTGTTATTGGACCGTAGTAAGTGGTAGATGGTTGTATTGTTGGAAATAATCCTTCAAACTTAAGAATGTTTTGAAGTTCTTTAACGTCAGAATTATTCATTCCTAAAGATAAACTCTTAGTAAAAGTAAATTGTGGCTTACTTAATACTTGTGGTTTCCAGTCTATTATATAACCACACTCATGGGTACGTTGATCTATAAAGTCCTCAGATAGAATACGTCGTCCATTTTTACCGTAAGAACTTCCCCAGCTGTCTTCTATTATAACACACTTCTTTCCATTATACAAGGTGGCATCTACTATACATACGTAGTGGTTAACATTGAAATCTTTTGTTGTATACTTAGAATTGGCCTTTGGTTCTTCTGTCCATTCGGTTATGTTACAGCGTATAATTATAATAGGAAAATAGCCATTTTGTACAGCCTGATACATATCGTCTATGTTACCGACTCTTGTGAATATATAGTTCTTACCCTTGAATTTTAAAGCTTCTTTCTTATTCGCTTCTGTGTAGGTAAAGATATTCGACTGTTCCTCTGTAAGATTATCTGAGAATATTTCATTGTCTATAGAACAGCCATTATTAACTGCAATATCAAACATCTCATACATGTTCATGCCTAGAGTTTTCTCTTTTCGTAGGTTATAAATAAATCTAGCATCTAGATTCTGATAACCATATTCTTTCTCGTTATTAGCAGCTAGAGCTTTCTTTGTTGCAAACGGACCACACATACTAGAACCATTCTGGTTCCTAATAGGAAAAGACTTCCAGGTGCTCTCTGGTTTTTCTACCCACTCTACACCACCAAACCCAAAGAGTTCTGTGTGTTGAAAATCTTTAGCTTTCTGGTCTTTTGTTCTACTGTCTTTTATTACACCGTTTAGTTTTAAATTTTTCATATTTACATAAAGTTAAAGAATCCTGAGTTTGCAGTTACTGCTGTAAATGGATGAGCAAATCCACTTCCTGAATTGTATAGTGAACTTATTTCAGCTGTTGACAAGGCTCTTGACCATACACCACCCTCATCCGCTATTATAGACGAATAGGTATTTAACCATTCTCCGTTATCGTGTCCTATGAAGAATTGGTCAGCAGAACCAGAAGCTCCGTTACCTGACGTTGTAAGTGAGGCTATCGGTGTAGAATTTCCATTTAGATATAACTTAGCAGTAGTAGCATCATATGTATATGTAATCATATTAAAGTTTGCTGTACCTAGTGTTGCTGCACCAGAGGCTGTATTGTTTGCGGTATTTTGCTGTTGTCTATTTAGGGTCAGTTGTCTTGTTCCTCCGTTGTAGTCATAAGCAACCATATCGTTTACATGTGAGGTTGCTCCACCATGAACAAAAAATGTTTGTGTTCCTGATGCAATTTCAGCTTTCATTTTTACCCATATATTTATACTTATAGCCCCACCATCTATTCCTAAGTCGTTTGCTACCTGTAGTCTTTTGTTGGTATTCCCAGCACCAAAGTCAGCACCATTATTTATTAGTGCCGCACCATATCCTACTGTGTTTGTATTGGTAAGAGTAAAACCACCAACAGTATCGGTTGCGTTTCCTGATGATTCGTCTAACTTATAGTAAGCTACGAGTTGGTCTGTTAATGCCATATTATGCTGTTGCTATACACTTCCAAGTACTGCCTGAGTATTGGAAACCTACACGAAGCATTGTACTGATTACTGTTGTGGTTGGTAACGCAACTGTTGTGGCCGCGAAACTTGCTCCCCAAGTAATGGCACGAGCTGTTCCATCATCGGTAAATCTAAACATTATTAAATCACCATCTACAGGAGTTCCTGAGAGGTTAGTTGTCATTGAGGTGATGGCGGTGTTGAGACCAGTAAAGTTCATAACGTCTACGTTGTCAGTGTTTGTTGTTGGGGTTGCTCCTGGAGCGTTTGTTGTTGTAACTCTACGCGTTACCCTTTTATTAGTTAAAGTATTTGTGGAACTTATGGACGGAATGACCACACCCTCTACGGCCAGCACTCCAGCGGCTGAGCGAGAAAGAGTTGTGTCACTTGCGTGTCCAAGTTCGATATTTCCAGTTGTTGTTATTGTTGCAAGTGTTGGAGATGTTGCAGCTAAAACAACCTGTACTCCTTCTACTGTGATGGCTCCAGCACCACTTCTTGCAATTGTTGTGTCTGATGCGTGACCTAGGTTTATTGATCCAATTCCAAGTGCTGTTGTGGTATCTGAAACGAGTCCAGTTAAAGGAAGTCCTGTTGCATTGGTAAGTGTTCCACTGGCTGGTGTTCCAAGAGCTTGACTTTGGTAGACGATGTTACCATCGGTTACCGCAGTATCAAACTGTGCCATTGTTCCTGTAATTCCTACTATCGATGTTTGGTCTCCTGTGTTAGTATTAGAGTTAGTTCCAGTTATATCAGAAGTCATTGCTACCGTACCGTCTTTATCTGGGAAGGTGTAGGTTCTAGCTATGGTATTTGCGTTGGTAAAGAATGAAGTAATCGTGTTTAATGCGTTCTTAAAGTTTATCTTAAATAGAGTTAATCCTGCATAGCCACCAGTTGCGTCTTTTGCTGTTGTTACTTCGTAAGAACCACTTGCTTGTTTTCCATTTATTTGTGTCTGTATAGCTGAAGTAACACCCTTAACATATGAAAGCTCTGTAAGAGATGGATATGTTGCTACTGGCAATGAGGAGATTGAGGTTCCACTATCAAAGTAAGCTATTTCATTTATTGTTCCAGTTACACCTGAAGCACTTGCTGTTATTGTTGTGCCGGCAATAGTTAAACCAGACCCAGCTGTTAAGAAGGCGTATGAATTGGCACTTTCGTCCCAGAATAAAATTCTATCAGCTCCGGGATCTCCGAGTGCTGTTATCTGTTGTATAACTAGTGTCTCTGCATCGGTTAGTTCATCTAAACCACCAATTCCAGGATTTTGAACGTCTCTAAATGACATATATGTTTTTTATTATAGCACAAAAATGACTAATTAGCAAGTTATAAACTTATCTTAGGCTTACTTGCCTTCTTCATTAATAGACCAGCTGTTCCCGCTGTATTGTAAGATGCCAAGTCTGTAGTCCAAGGGTCACCAGCACTTCCAGCACCATTAAGTTTCTGTCCCATTGTTCCTGAGGTGTTGAAGTCTGCTGCTAGTGCGTTCCATACTCCTGCTACAAGCTCATTTACGGTGGCTGTTGATTGGTTAACATAGATGTCCGCCTCTATACTTGAGTTACCTTTTAAGTTAGCAACAATTATACCTGAGCCAGAAAGTGATGAAGCCAGAGGAACAAGTAAAGATAAAGCTCCCGATATATCTCCTGCTCCTACGAGATTAGCCGCAAGTCCTAAAGTAAGGCTAAGATCACCCGTGAGTGTTCCACTACCTAATAAGTTAGAAGCAAGTGATGTAATCAGAGATAGTGAGCCAGAAAGTTCTCCTAAGCCTGTTAAATCTGCCTCCATGAACTTACCAAGGGTTAGTGAGCCTGATATAGAACCTGTTCCACCTACATAAGTAGTAGAGGATAGTTCTCCACCTTTAGGTGCTAATAACCACGAATAAGGAGGTTGAGTTCCTGTTGGAAAGCAAGCTCTGTTAAACGTAGAGGTTGAAGTTGTGTCTGGGAAGTAAGCCGAGTACCTGGTACTCGGTTTGTAGTTTTGTTGCGTAGAAAAATGACCCCATGAGCGAGTTGGATTGAAGCTAAGTTGGTCAATGTTACCTAGAATTGCCATTTTAATTCCAAACGAAGTTAAGAGTACCTGAGAAAGCTGAAGATGCTGGTGTTGCTACACCTGAACCCCAAATCCAGTAAAGTGCTGCACTGTCATAAATACGAGGAAGTGAAGGAAGTTCTGTAATTAGATTTTCCATTGTTGTTTGTCCAAGAATAGATAGTGGAACTTCTGCAATTTCTTTTATGAGTGCAACTGTATATTCATTTGAAACGTAAGAAACTGAGTTCTGGATTGTGTTAATTTCTGCAATGCCCGCATCCCCTGCTTGTAGTGGCATTGTGTAATTATACTTTCCAGTGCCCGTAGCTCCTGTGTAGAGAATGTGACTGTTTGAAGCAGCTGTTTTACCGATTGGAAGAACTGTTGGGGTTGCTCTTGAGGCAACCTGTGCAGAGTTTGTGTAACCAAGGGAAAGGTTAGGAGTTGCCGCACCCATAGCTACTGCGTTGTTATTGAACCAAATAGCTTGTACGCCAGCCCCGTTCGTATAACGAGGAAGTAATCTTGAGATTGTGTGTGTGCCTGTACCAGTAGAGGTAATATTTATAGCTGTCCCTGCAATAGCATTAGCATAAGAAGTAGCAAGCTTGAAGGTGTTATCATCTATTTTAATGAAATAGTAATCAGTTGCAAGAGATAATCCTGCTGGGAGAGTAGTTGTGGTTGTCAATCTTGTACGAGTACCAGTTAAGACGTTACTTGGATTGCTTACTCTAGTTCCCCATGTGCAAATATCTGTTGTGTCATCTGCTGTGAAAGTATCAGACTGTGCAAGCGTGTTTGTTGTTGCATCAGCAAGAATAGATGTTACTGGTGTCTTTCTATAGAAACCAATAACATCCACAAGTTTAAGAATACCTGGAACAACAGTAGCTGCTGCTGATTGAGCTGCTAGAGACTGCAAGTATTTGTAATAGGTTGGCTGTACGTCTCCACCATGCTGGATACAACCAGCGTTTGCGGTAGTGTCGAGAACAGGTTGAAAGACAAGTGTTGAACCCGTGTTAAAGATTGCGTCAGCACCTGGGTTTCCTGCTCCTCTAAAAAGAGTGTGAAACTCGTTTGCTACTGCCGCTGCTGTAGGGTTGAAGTTCTTTCCCCATGTTGCTTTGAATGTTTGACCATTAGCATTTGCTTGAATTATTTGGTCGAATGAATTGAATCCTGCCATGTTTTTTTATTAGTTAATTATTAGTTCCACACTGTTTTTAATGTCCCTATAAACGTAGACCCGACCAAAGTCCCGTTAGGGAGACATATATAGCCGAGAAAAGCATCGTCATAGATGCGAGGTAGTTGATTATGATGAATGAGATGGTCTATTTCCACAGGGGCGTTGTTTGTTCTTAAGAAAGTTTCAGCTAAAGGCTTAACTAAAATAAGAGTAAAGAATCCTGTGTCTATTCCGTTCATCTGTACACTTTCAATACTTCGTACACCACTATCACCGTTTTGTAGGGTGATGAACGGCCCACCTGTTGCTAGGTTGGTCGGAGCTAGTGCTGACGTTGTGACCGTACCAAGAATAGACGATGTGTTTTGTTGCATAAGTGGAGTTACTCTACCAGCAACACCATCACTATTAGTGTAGGTTATTGTAAATGTTTGTCCACCTGTTCTGGCTCCTGTTGTAATAGCCATTATCTGTACCCCCACCCCATCAGTATAGCGAGGAAGTGTGACAGTGTTATCCATTTCCTGTAGGGCTGTTTCAGAGTCATCTATTGTCGGGTAGTAGAGAAGGTAGTCGCATAACTGCATTGCCATAGGCAACGGTGTTATAACATTCCCCATTACTATCGTCTTACGAAGGTGTTTTTGAGCAGGTGAAACGTTAGGGCCATGATAGATACCCTTATCAGTAGATTGTTTAATTGCTGTTGCTGTTAAAGGAGCGGCGTCGAACCACTGCTTAGCAGGTGGCATACCTGAAGTGTTTGCAAGGTCAAACCAAATACCTGCTGTAGTAACTTGAGATGGTGTCTTACGCCATTGATAGTTACGAGTGTTACCAGTTAGTTCTGCATCTACTATTTCTTTTACTCCTTTAAATCCTGCCATTATATTTCTTTTGCTGTTAAGGTAAATGAGAACTTTCTCCCTGATGATGAGTCCTCAATTACCACTTCGTTAGCGAATATCTCACTTTTCTTCTCCTGAAAGAACTCTACCCCTAGAACCATTGACATCATTTGCTTTACAAAGACTGCTGATTGTTCTGTTAGGTTGTTGTTATGGATTGTCTCGCCCATAGAACCTTGACCGTACGCATGACCTTCCATATTTGTAACAACTTTACCATCAACACAATCACAGTTTAATTTAGCTGGATTGATATGGTCTACAGTTGCTTCCACCTTACAAATGTTGCATTGATACATATTAGTCTTCAGTCACTGTTAATGCTCCAATTGCGAACAAAGGAGTAATACCTGCTGAGATACTTCTTGATGCTGTTAAAGCACCTGAATAAAGTATCTTTGTTGCTCCTGAAACCGCTGTTGTTATAGACACGTAAGTAACTGTATCTGATAAAGCTGTACACTCTCCGAAAGAGATTTGAGCTGCGTTAGACACTGAACTACCTGCTACTGTCCACCCTGCCCCTGAACGTGCTACTGCTACACGAGCATAACCTGTGTAAGTTGCTTCGCTAGTTGCTGATGTTCCTGCTTCCCCTGGGTCGCCTGTATGTAATGCTATATATAGCGAACCTGCTGCCGCACTGTTTTGAATACCTCCCGCATCTCCAATATCAGCAATATCAGTATTGTTGAAAAGTAGAGCTAAGAGTTCTGATTCAAATGTATTTCCTTTTGACATTTATTTTAATTTATTTATGAGTAAGTTATCCCCGTTACATCTCCTGATGTATATGTTAATGTTTTTACCAGTTCGACTCCAGTCGGAGTTGATCCTGATAGTGTTACTGTTACTATATCCCCACCCGAATATCCAAATGTTTTAGTAATTCCATTTGAATATATAATGCTTGTTATATCTCCATTGACATCATAGTTCAATGTCGCATTATATGCTTGTAGGTTGTTTGATATTGTTTCAAACGATATACCTTTTCTGGACACTGTAAGAGCGGTTCCATTGTAGTATATTATATCATTTTGTTGATAGTCTAACCCAGCAAGATTCATTAAAAAAACCTCCTCGCTCGGAGTGAGGTTATCTAGTCCGCCGATACCTGGGTTCTGTGTATATTTTACGTGCATTATACTTTAAATACCAATCCTTTTTCACCAAAGAGTTGCTTGTATCTTTCTTCTACAACCTTTAGTCCAGATTCCTTTTTATTTAAATCCTTTTCCTTTGCTGTCAATTCGTCGTGTTTTTCAAGTAACTTTAACCTTGTTGGCTCTAATTCTGCTAGTAGTTCATTCTTTTTAGCCTCAGCTGCCGCCAGTTCCTGTACTGATTTTGTGTTTAGTTTAGATAATTTGTCTTTGAATGAGTCTAATTCTAGACCGCCCTTTACTATCTCTCTAGAGATTCTGTCAAGTTCTTTTTGTCTTTCGAGAGTAAGCTCAGATAGTTTATCCAAAGACTCAGTGTCCTTAGTTATTTTACTTTCTAACTCTAAATTCTTTGAAGTTAGGCTCTTTATCTTATCCTCCAACTCTATTCTTACTAATTCTTTTGCATTAAAAGAACTAATAAGACTATTAAGGGTATCTATTTGCTTCTGGGTACTTTCTTGTTCTTTTCTAAGTGCCTGTGTTTCCTTAACCACCATTTCATTAGTCTCCTTGGTTAATTTTACCACAGATAAATAGTCTGCTACAGATTGTCTTACCGCGTTCTCAGAATTAATAAGCTCTTTTTCAGATTCTTGGTATGCTGAAAGAATACCACCTGCTAGTTTTTGTGCTTCTGATACTATTTTTTGTGTAAGATCGTTTATATTCATATTAAATTATTACTTGTTGTCCTGGGAAGGCTTTTTCAAACTTGTTTCTAAACCTAGTACTAAGTATCATTAGGTTCTTTTCTCTTTTTTCTAGTTGAAGAGTCGTCTCTTCTAGTAGTTTCATTGGTCCGTCTATTTTCTTTTTCTCCTCCTCGATCTTTTGGTTGTTTAATTCAACAAAGAGATCGAAATCCTTAATGATCCTTGCTTTCTTTGACTCATATTTAGCCAGTTCATTGTCCTGAGATAGAAGTTTCTCTTCCTTGTGAAGCCTCTCTAGTTCTAAAACATTAAGTTTGTTTAACAATTGTTCTTTAGTAAATAGGTTGCTTTCTATCTCATTCAGAATGGAGATTTTAACTTCATTAAGTTTTGTTATCTCGGAATTTAACTTTGGAACGGTGTTGTTTAGTCCACTTGTTGTATTCTTTATTTCTTTAAGCTCAATCTTGGATGCTTTAATTTGGGTTAACACATCCTGGAGTTCTTCTTTGTTTCTATGAACTTCTTCGTCTCCTCTAAGTTTTTCTAGGTTTATTTTCTTGTTTAACTCCTTTAACCTATCAACAGATTCTTTTACTAGAAGTTGGCGTGATTCTAAATCTTGCTTTACTTCATCTCTTTGGAAAAGTAAAGTGCCAAGTTCCTCACTAACAATTTGAAGACTTTCTTTAGTTACCCTTAGGTGTTCTTGCAAATCGTTAAGAGTGTTCATTTATTGACCGCTAAGTGTTGCTTCTGCGTAAACTGTTCCCGCCGTACTTGCTACTCCAGATTCCTTGAAAGAGACCTTTATGTATTTGTACCAAATGTCGAGTGCAATACCAATAGTTGCCGCAGCTGCGTCTGCTCCTACAAATGTAAATTCACGTGCTGTTAATGTTGATGTTCCCCCTGAAACAGTTTCATTTGCAATTCTATAGAAGTTTGTTCCATCTGGTGATGATTCAACCTTGCATTCGATAGTATTAGCTGTTTCTGCCGCACCCATTGTGTATAATACAGCAATGTCTAACTTAACAGATCCACCAACCTCAAAGGTTTTAGTCTGTGTATAGGTATTGGCAAGCGTAATCGGTGTTCTTGTTGTCCATACTTTAGTTCCAATGATTGGAAAAGTATTCTGGGATGTATAAGCAAATCCTCCGTACATATTATTTCTTGATTATTTTCTTTACCTTACTAGTATCGGTTGATTCGACTTCAACTTCTTTTACCTCCTTCTTTGAAACCTCAACAAAGTCTTCTACTTCTAGAAACTTATGTAGAGTGTCGTGCCAGTAGTCTGCTACTGCAGTTGATACAATAAGAAATCCCTTTGGTTCTAGTCTGTATTGACTACCAAGAATATTCACTTCTATTACGTCTGACGTTGTATTAATTATTTTTTTCATATTTTATTGAGCCTTCCCGGCCCTATAGATGCCCCAGTGGGGACATCGTAGAGCAATGAAGTTAAGCTTCTTTTGTCCAGATACCTTTGATATCTACAACTTGCCAAGAAACAACTTGTGATAAAGATGCAATCTTTACATAGTCACCTCTTTTTGCTGTTGCTGTAGTTAATATAAGGTCCTTGTTGTCTACTTCAGAGCCAGCATATGTTATTCCGTCTAATGCTGCAGGACTAAGTGTTATATTTGCAACACTGTCAACTCCTGTATAAACGAATGTAAATACATTACCAATTGCTATTGAAGGTAGTGTAAATACGATAGATGATTCTACCTTAAATACTTTTCCTGAGTCAGTAGTTGTTACCACTGTATATGCAGCTGTCTTTGCAACCTCTGCTCCATTTAATATTCCACTAGGGAATGTTGTCATCATTGTCATATATGATTTAATTTAAGACTAATAAATTAGTATCATACCCTGTCCCAGTACCCGTAAAGATACTGAGCAGAGTATGAACTCTTTGCTTACGCTGAGTAAGCTGAAAGGTTTCCCTTTGATCCCCACACACGTCTCCAATCCTTTACATAGTCTGCCCATCGAGCATCAACTGTGAAAGTTGCAACCTTGTTCTTGATATTTGTTTCACTTTCAAGAGTAGGTGCTTGGCGAGTCTCATGGTACATCTTGTGGCGTCCAGGAACGACTAGGAACCAAGCTGTGTCTGAACCACCGTTTGTAGTAGCTAGGAAGTTACTGATAGCAACATCACTAGATCCCTTGTAAACGTTGATTGCATTGTTTGCTGATTCTGGAGTTAGAGTTGACATTGTTTCCTCTGTCATTTCACGCTCTAGGGCTGGTGCACCTACGAGCATTGTTTTTCCATTTAGAGACATAGCTAAGCCGTCATCAGTCTTTTGTAGACGTAGTGCGATACTAGCTGTTTCTAGGTTGTCATGTCCGAATACAATACCAGTTGAACTAGCATTAGATTGGGTTGACGCACCAGGAACTACTGTTGGGTGGATTGTTGAGAAAGTAGGTTTTGCGTCTCCGTAAAAACTAAGTACATATCCATTAACTGTAGTTGTGGTAGCAAAGCCACCGTTGAATAATTGCATACCTGACTCATCTTGTGAGTAGTTAGCACCAACTGAAAGGTCCTTCATTTCATCAAGCGTAGCTGAGAAATCACGGTCATCAATTGTATTCTTTGTAACGTCAATAAACTTACCATAGTTATTGTAATTAACAATAGTTGTGTAAGTCTTAAAACGCTTTCCACCTGGAAGATCATCACCGTCTGCAAAAGCAGAGATGCGACCAATACCAGTTTTACCAGAGAAGTTCTTTTGAGCTCCATCTCCAGTAGTCATATTTAGAACATTGCCGATACCTACTAGGTATTCCTCCTGTCCCTGATCGAAGACTTCTCCAATTTGGAGGCCTACACCAGCGATAAGATCGGTCCATGTTCCTCTTGTTTCTATAACCATATATTTTTTATATTAAGGATTAATTAGACACCGAATACCTGGCTTTCGAAAATGTTAACAACTGCTTGTGCAGCGTTGTTTGGGTCGACTCCCCATCCCATGTATTGTCCAGTTGTTGTTAGAGCAGAACCCTCTGAAAGAGTGTCCTCGTCTGATAGGTCCTGTGTATAACCTAGAAGGTTTGAACCAGTAGTTGTACCGATTGCTGCAGATTCCTCTGCTGAATAAAGAGTCTCTTTAGAGACGTCACACATTGCCTTAACGAGTCCAACTGTTTGGTTATCAGCAGCTGTTAGATAGGTGCCCACGAATGAGCCCATCTCTGCCCCTGAAATACCAGTTGTATTTAAGCCAAGTCCTTTATTTGTGACGATTGCGGTAACATGCCCGAATACGAGTGCTCCTGTTGTACCTAGTGCTAAAAATCCTGATGCTGCCTTTACTGAATCACTTACTGTGACTGTAATGGAGTTTGCAAGAGTATTACTACGAAGTACTGGACCACCGAATGGACTAAGTGTGCCGATTGCGGTTATTGCCATAATTTTACAATATAATTTATTAATCCTTAACCTGAGATACTAAACCTGAAATAAATCCTGGTTGTCGCACTTTCAGTTTAAGGTATTTTTCTTTTGTCCAACCCACTGAGTCAATAAGCTTTTGTTCCTTTGGAGATAAATCTCCATCGGTAGCTTCTTGTGCCCCGCTTCGTGAAACTGGCGAGAACGCATACGGGTTAGTTTCAGTCTTTGGTTTTTGAGCCACACCAGTCATAATCGTATATGCATCACCATAAATAGTTTTAAGGTCTTCCACTTTCGTGACTCCACTTAAATTAAAGCGATCCAATACTTTCTTGAATGCTGCAAACTTTAAACCTCCAACATCATTTGCTGGTAGGAATTCAGGATTAGAAACCTTAAAATTGGTTTCAAACTCTTGGCGGGTCATTTCAGTCTGTTTAGACCTCTCCTCATTTAATACAGCTATTGCGGCATCACGAGCTGCTTGCGTAGCGTCTACGTTTCTGGGTGTAAGTTTTGTACTAGCCTCTAAGAGGTCTTCCGCATCTTGCTTCTTCTTTCGTAGTTCCTTTAATTCTTCAACAGTTGAGTTAACATTATTTTCGGCTGTTTCCAGTTTTACTCGTAATGTATCAGCTTCTGCTGCTTTGGCTTCCAGTGCCTGTATTTGTTCTAAAGTATATTCTACCTCCATAATATCTTATCTCTAACTCCCTTTTTATATTAAACACTTGTTTACGTGGTTCTGCCCACGGGTGGTCGAGTCCACCTGTTAGTTGAGACATCAAGACGCGATTAAGCTGTCTGATGAGAGAGGGGGTCATGGGCGAACACAATCATCCCTCCCTCGTCACACAGTTCAATCTGAGTGAATTATAACACAGTTTATTTCCTATGGTATTATTTCCTATAAGGAATAGAAACTTTCTTTGTTACAATTGGTTTATCTGATTCGATAGTCCTCTTCTTCATGTCAACTGTTCTTGTTATATTACCTCTTATTACATCTTGATGTCGTTGACTTGGTGCATCAAAATACTTTCTAAGATCAGAAGCAATGATTTTATCAAGCCAATCTAAGAAACCATCCACATTTTTTAAGTCCTGAAACATCTTTCTTTGGACTTCTGTATCTATATCTGTATCTATCTCAGAAACTGTTGCTATATATTCACTTAGTATTTCGTCTTGTGTTCGCATTTTATATTTTATACACCACCCTTAAGTAGTATGTTTAAGTTATCTAAGTTACCTCCTTGCATTCCTTGTACCGCTGACTGTGCTGCATTTCCTTGTGGTTCTGTAGATGTTGGGCTTAACGCGGCTGGGTTGTCTGCTGGGTTAGTAGGTTGTGGGTTAAGAACTTCTTGCTTGATTATCTTAGTTGGATCATCACCCATAAGCATAGCTGTTTGAATTGCTAGTTCATTAACATCAACAATAGATGGGAAGAATGATAGATATGTCTTTACCTTTTCTAGTTGTAGTGCCTTTGCCATATCCTTTGTTTGATCTGATTTTGGATTTTCTACTACTGATACCATGAAATCAAAACTTCTTATGTGTTCAGCTGTAATTGCCACAATCTCTACCGGCTTTCGAAGATTGGATGATGTAACAATTTGACGTGCCTCTAGTTTAGATTTGGTTGGCATGTCTTTCTTATCTCCGTACATTTCAATCATTTTAACTCCATGTTTACCGTCTGAAAGCATTGTATCGTCTAGTTTAAATACGTTGAAGTATTTAGATATCTGACCAGCTTCAGAACCCATAATCTTACTTACTAGTGGGGTCTTTTCATCTGTACCAAACTGTAATATATTTGCTCCCTTAAGTGCTGCCTTTTGTTTTATTCCATACTTAATAAGCATTCCAAATATACCGAGAACATTAGACACCGCAGACGCAGCTGTGTTAATCTCTTGTGCTGTGGTTCTACCTCCAACCCCCGCTTGTCCTGAAGATACTTGATCCAATGAACTCTGTTCCATTATTCTCTTTGTGTATTCAAGGATATATTGATGCCATGAACTAGGTACACCTAAGTCTAACTTCATAAAGCTTTCACTCAATGGTTGACCCTGTGTGTCAATTGGCGTACGTCGCCCTGGTCGTAGATAATCATCCTCAACTGAGTCTGATCCGTTTGTAAGTAGTGGAGGGAATATTGTAAGGAAGCTTTGGTCTAGTAACATGTTTGTTAACACGTTTAGAACGTCCTGCATTGACTTTAGGCGATCTGGTAGTGACTTTCCGTAGAACCAATCACCGAAGAAATCAAACTTGATTTCAAAGAATGGTAACTTTTTATGGTTAAAAGGAATAGGACTAATGTCTTCTTGGCCTTTAATAGTTACTGGGTTTAACCAGATACCGTTTGCAATTATTATAAATTCATCTGTTTCTACGTTATAATACTTAATTAGTTCTACTTGTCCGTCAGAAACATCTTGTGAAACATGGTCAAAATAGAAAGGCTTAGTCTCTGATTCCATAGATCCAACCATATTAAACTTAGGAACAACGTACTTTGTTTTATCATATCCTTTCCAATCTGCCATAAACTCTGAGTATGTCTGTACAGTTCTCCAGAAACAATAAGGCATTTTAGCAATTGTCCTAATAGATACTGAAGATGGATAGAAGTCTTCTAGTGGAACTACTGTTGTTGGGAATAGAGTTTCTGTTTCAGTAGATTCAGAAATAGTCATATCGTCTCCTACTCCTGTTATATCTCGATGCTTATTTGTCTTTCTGGTAACTCCTTCATAACCAATAGCCGTACCCTTAACGATGGCTTCTAGTAATAGCTGGGACATAACCTCCTCATATTCTTCTTTGTCTTCTACGTATTCATATAGGTTAGTAAGAAGTATCCCCTTGCGTGGGTCGTCATCACCCTTTGATTTAAATTGTGCGATTGGTAGGTTGGCTGAAACACGTCCAAGAATAGCAAGAACTTTGTTTCTTGTGAATGGATCATGAACCCTGGCTTGCCAATCTTCTAGACTATCTCGTTCATCTATGTTTGTGGTAAAGCGTCTAACTGAATCATTGATATATTCAATGAGATTTAAACCATCAAAATATTGATAGTTTCTATTACGTTGGTCTGCTGAATATCGAAACTTATGAAAGGTATTTTCTACTACTTTCTTTTCTAGGTCTGTTGGATTTAGTGTTGGGTATTGATCTTTTACCAATTCTAATATCGAAGGTTCCTTGGTGGAGGTTTTCATTATTTGTATTATAACACGTTATGTTTTATTTGACCACCATTGTTTTGTAGGCATCAGTAGCATTTTTATTAAATTCATAATTATGTTTCATCATCCACACCCTGGTTTTGATTCTATCTAGTGAATCCCAGTATCCCTCTGTATAGTTCTTTACCTTGCGTGTTATCTCGTTTCCATCTTCTAGTTCCTCATAATACTTCTTAGATTCAAGACTTGGATCTTCTACTTCATAGGTAAAACCTATAAGTGGACATTCCTTATATATCTCATGTATATAGGCACGTCTCCAAAAAATACGATAAAATCCATGTAGGGCACGTTTAACCTTTATGTTCTTGTCTATCTTCTCTATGTCTCTCATTAGTCTTCGAAACCAATAAGATCCTTCATTATACTGTAACATTTATTTGAATAGTTTAGGGTGAGTTTCTCTTAAAAAGGCTGATATAATAACCGCTAGGTGTTGTGTTGATTGTTCAATTTTTTCAAGTACAAATTCCTCAGTTGCCGGACTCTGTGATTTCTCCGCTAGATCTGTTAGTGGATTATTTAATATATGGCACATCTCATGGATGACAACTTCAATTAAACCGTCTTTATCTTTCTTTTTCCACATGTCGTGTGCATTTGGATAGAAAACGATATCGGCAAAATAGTAAGTACTATTTACCTTTATTTCTGCGGTAACTGTTCCAACTTCCTCCTCCTTTCCTTGTTTTGGTTCTTTCGCATAGGAAGTACCTATCTTATACTTATGTAGAAACATTTCTCTACGAAGAATACAGATTAGTTCATTTATAAACTTAGTATATTTTGGTTCCCATTTTTTATTAGTTTTCATATTAGTATCTTAATGACCTACGGTTTGTTTTATATCTCTGTAGAACTGGGTTAGGTTTAAATTTATCATAGACAGTTTTGCGTGGTTGTATGAAATCTCTTACTCCTAGGGCCAAATATTCGAACGCTGAACGATAGTGACTGGTCCAGTTATGCTTTGGTTCAAAGGATCGTATCTCTTGAATACCCGAACTCTTAACGGCTGGATAGGCTGCTTGGTTCATACATAGATCGAAGTAATCAGTTCTGGAGTTCTTATTAAGTTTAATTCCATCTCGTATCATCATTTTTGCGGCATCCTTTCTAACCTGGAATCCTTTCCAATCATCTCTGAAGTTAACAATGATTCCTACTTCTTGTAGCTTTCCTATAACAGATTGGTTTGAAACCTGAGAGGTAAATCGTCCAGCTGGGTCTCCAAAGTGAGTTCCTTTCTTCCAATACTTGTGACTTGCTATAACCTCTCTATCTTCCTTTGAATATTGGTATCCATCTGAATCTAGTACTCCAGTAACGAAGGGTATGTAGAAGTCTATAAGTTTATTGCTGTTCCTATATGTGTCAACGACTTTCCACTTACCATTCCATGGTTGTACCCATATCATGGCGGTATCGTCTGACTTTCCAAAGTCCCATCCAACATATAGTGGTAGGTCTTCTTCGTATTCGAATAAACCTTTCTCTATGTTCTCTGGGTCCCATTCTGGATAAACAACACCTTCTTGTGATTTGTTGTAGGATATGTCTAGTTCTTGTGCGACTTCTTCTGGGGTTCTACGAGCACACTCAAACTCGTACCATTGCTGGTCCTTAAGTGGGTGTAGTTTCCAGTGAAGTGTAAGTACATCAATTCCTGAGTCTCTTAACTGTTTATAGTAGTTATATCCCTTTGGCGTCGAGTTAGCAATACGACAAGACGTTGAGTCTCCAGCAGATTCCCAAGCATCTTTAGCGTAGTCCCAAGAACCCAACTCGTCAAAGAGAATAGTGGTCTTACGTGTTCCACGACCAAAGTCAGGGTTCATAGTGTCTCCAGTAATAAGATTACCAGTTGCGGGATTGTTGAACTTCATTTGAGTTCGGTGCTTTCCTTTATCATAACCCTTAGGAAGAATCCACTTAGGTAATGAATCTACACCATAATCAATCATTCCAAATAGTGAGTCTTTAGAGCGGTTATCCACCAAGGCTTCCTTGTAGGACCCCTCTAGTACGTTTACACCATCTCTGAATAACCATAACCAAATAGGTATCCAAACAAAGAGTGTCCAGGATATTCCCATGTCTCGAGACTTTTCAACTAATCCGTCTTGACCTTTGTCTATATGGTCTATCATCCATTTAATGGCATCCTTCTGATATTCGAATAGTATAAAAGGAAGATGCTTCATATCATTGTGCGGACGAGGATCGAAGGTCCAACCAAAGTTCTCTATGAAGAATATACAACCCTCTGCTGGGTTCTCTGGCCTAGAACACAGATTATAAGTCATTGCCCTAGCCTGGGCATTATTAAGACACGCATCATTTATCTTGATACGTTGTAATAGCTTTTCTTGATAGGCTGGAGTTCTGGTGTATTCGTCAAATTTACGATGACGTCTCTCCATCTCTAGCTCTATCTGTTCGTCGGTATAGATTTCCATTATTTATTTTTTTTCTTTATCCACCATGTTGGCCTCCCTGGTCTTTAGAACATGGGCTAAGGCTTCTTCTGGGGTAAGCATTCCTATGTTCTTTGATAGAATAGCTATGTTCTCAGTACTCTGTCCTTGTAGGATTTGAGCTTTGTCTATTAAAATCGCTGAGACGGTAGCTAACTCTGAGAGTTTTATATCATCCATTAGCTTAACTGACCTTGACATCTTACCTAGTTTCTTATGTAAGATACCCATAGCTAGGTTTCTAGACCCCATAACCAAACCTTTAATATCTGTGGGATTAAGTATTTCTTCCTTTTCCCTTAGAGTGGTAGTGTCTTTATTAGTTAGTAACCCTTGAGTCTGTCGGGAGTTAACGTTGTCTACTACGGCGTTTACTCGTTCTAGATCTAGATTATACTTAGAGGGGTTATTCTTTACCTGGTTATATATTCTAGATACCGCCGTAACCATAGAAGCTACTGTCTTGTAGTTCTTATCTAGTTCAAATTCGAAGCCTACCTCTTTAAAGTTCTTGTCTTTACAAAAGAGGAAGATCCTCTGTCTCTTATCGTCTGTTAAGGTTATCATTGGTTATAGTATAACACCTTTCCCCGGGAGGGGTCGGTGGCCTGGGCACTAAGCCCAAGTGTATCATGTTTCTTCTGAAAAGTCAAGGGGTCTATTTTACTGACAGCCGTCACACGTAGCTTCAGGTAGTTTTGTAATGTTATATACCGGAGGTCCAAAATGCTCTCCCTTTTCTACAGGAACCTTGGGTTCAAAGGTTTGGATAAAATCGGCAAGTTCCTTTAAACCCTTATCAATAGCTATCTCAGAGAGTATTCGTTTGTAGTTGTGTAGTGTAGTTGTATCCATAACGTTTAAATGACCCGGAGGGGTCTTATCGCCAATAATATTGAAATTTCCGCACATAACCATTATTTCATAAGAAGCACCAAGATTGATGACAGAGCCTAATCGATCTTTATTTGATAAGACCATTATACCATATGCCTTCTGGTTTAGTTGTAATACGTATCTTAAAAAATATATATAATTTTTGATGGGTAGCTTCAATCTTACCCTCAACCGCACGGGACCAACCGCCCCCCCGTCTTACCCTGTCAGGCTTTTCTACCAGTTAAGAGTAAAGTAATTCTTTTTTATCCTAGAATAGACTGCTCGTGCTGTGTGGGTAGCTAGTATATAGGCTTATCTAGTAGCCTGTATGTATGTGACCATATACCACACTATGTACCATGTACTACTATAGCCTTTTATATCCCTATGTATATATAGTCCTTGTTGGTATTGATATTTGCGGTTTTTCTCACACTGTACCCTGTACTGTGTATATAGTGTGTAGCCTGTGAGTATCATAATACGGGTATACCATGTCGTGCACACTCTTTTTAAACAGTCCTAGAGGATTTTGTGACGTTGTTTTTATCTCTTTATACTGATATTGCTAATACTTGCGGATATTCTAGCCATGTGGATAACTAACTAGCATATATTTACTATAAGCATACACTTAGTATATGAGTGGTTAAACACACTCTATAATATAACTCTATGAATCTACCTATCACACACTTAACTAATGAAATACAAACAGTTAAGATAAATAAAATATCTACGTTTAGAGCTTGCATAGGTATAGTGAAAGACATGCAAGGGCATGATAAGGGAATAT
>JAULBV010246035.1:0-12018 GCA_032358295.1 Pterothamnion heteromorphum | reverse complement strand
AGGGCAGCGGGACGAAACGACGGCGGGAGAAAACGACGGCGGGAGTGGTCGACGGCTGGAGTGGTCGACGGCGGGATGGGTCGACGGCGGCAGAAATCGACGGCGCAATGCGAAGAGGTTTTGCAGAGGTGGCCGGTACTGGACGAGATGTTGCGCAGGTGGGCGGGGGGTCGTGGCGGCCGGCGGAGAAGCGCGGGGAGTTGTGGCGCGGAGGGTTGAAATCCTTTTCGTGTGCATTACAGCGGTGTAACTGGATTGATTACAGTGAAGGACACGTACCTTTTTTGAAAATATCCCAAAAGGACCACGCATGAACCAGACAGCCAGGCAGGCCTGCATTTCTGTTATAAAACGTACTGGATGCAGGCTATATACTGTACATCTGTTATGTAACGAATGTACGGTTAATCTCCACTGTTAATCTCCACGTACAGACCATTGGGCTGCATACACGTATCCATTAAACACGTAACCTGTACAACCGTGACCATTAACGTATTTTCTGAGGTCAAGCTGCCAATGTGCTCATTTACCACACAGCGCTCCTTTCGATCACAGCCGCGCTATATGGCCGTGTACCGGTCGGTATGCAGTATGTTCGGAAAGGCGGAGATGTTTCTAGCTCAGTCGGGTATGAGCGGTACCATATGCACCATACCGCAGAATACTGCCCTTCGAAAAGGACGGCAGCGACGGTCACCGGCGTAGGGGGGAGATGGAGCTGGCGAAAGCGTGTTCCGGGTAGGGTGGGAAATGTACTTCATAGCAAACGTAACTGGCGTCTCTAGTCCTATACGTAGGATACACCGGGGCGACACGCCCAACCCGCGCCACTGCTAACAGGGGCGACACGCCCAACCCGCGCCACTGCTAACAATTGGTAAACTTGTACATGCGAAGAGCTTTATACTACGTCATGTGACAAGTACGGCCGTTTCCAATCTCAGTGTGCACGTCCATTATACATCTCCCCTCTTTCCATCCATTATACATCTCCCCTTCCTCCTTCCATTAAACATATTTCCTTCCTGCACTGAGGCCATTTCTATGCACCGGTGTAACAATGTTTGTTTATAGTACTGGTATCACGAATTCTGAGAATGATTTCAGAGGGTTCTTAAGCCATGTTCTGTCCCAACCCGGACGGTTTCACGCGTGTAAACGCGTCTACGTCCACATCCATTGCAAGTTAATTCACTTTTTCTATAAATGTGTACAGTCTTGGAAGTGTTTCTCTCCTTCCCGGCCGGGTTCCTATCGTTCTCTGCATCCCGCAACTAAGATACAGGCCTGGACTCCCACCCCAATATGACTTTTTCAGGTGCCAGCATAGACCATTATTTGCGCGTATGTCGGCCACATTCCAACCTTGCCGGCCGGGCATATCTTTTCTACACATTGAGATACACATTTCAGGAAAGTATGGCAAGTTATGTATGCCATTTTAATTCTGGATGCCTGGGAACCCCGCCGGCCCACTTCCCATTCCAGAAAAGCCTCACATCTCTGGACAGGTTCTTCAGCAGCACTACATTTCAATTTTTGTAACACAATGTGACTAGAACAGTGCTGATGTACACCTACTTTACCTCGTTCTCGGCCGGGTTATGGTCAGCCATCACATTTGCACGCCTACTTTATAACCCGTTCTCTGTCAGGCTATGGTCACTCATCACGTACCCTGAGAATTTTAAACAGTTCAAACAATGTCATTAGCCCGGACGGGTCCAGCCGAATGGTGCAAAGTAATTCATGCACCCGGAACCGCTGCGTCTACGACGTCCCTTGTGGCAATAAACTACGATAAACCTGAACGCCGTAATTGTGCCATTCAATTGGATTCCTTGACGCTGGGCCAATCCTTAGCGGTATACAACCGGTTCAATTATACATTTACAAAGGTACGTCGAGCTGCCGTTGCCCCGGAAGAGGAGCTTATAACGAAAAATTGCGTTCATTGTGTATAATCCCAGCTGCGCACGCCTTCGCACGGTCTTGAATTCAACCACGGCGTAAACCCGGATTCAACCTGAGTCCGCCTTTTCGCGTTGCACGTATTTTATAATATCCCGCCCAGTTCTGCAGTCACAAATTATGCGTAGAAACTCGACAACGTCATCTCCCTGCACTTCAGCCACGTCCACTTGTACGACGTGTACCTCATCTTCTTGTTCGAGTTGTATGCGTCTTTTCCGCGCAAATGCGCGTGGACCGCGGCCAATTCAAGACGATCATTCTGTCACTCTCTCACCGCCCCGGGTTGTGCGATCACTACCTTAACGTCCGTGTCTTCTTCAAGAGTGACGTCCTTCACCGTTTCCATCCCCTGTTTATCTTCCTCCCAACACTCCTTCATTTCAACGATCCCGGACGGCCGTCCGGGGACCCAGCCCGGACTGGAAGAGCAGGTACCGACTCGCGCCTGCGTGCCGCACCCAGCCGGGACTTGACGGAGAAGTGCTGAACTGGCCTCCCGCTCCCAAGCAGGCCAATTGCTGTACTGCGCCGGCCTGCCGCACCCACGCGGGACTCGAAGAGCAAGTGCCGAATCGCGACTGCGTGCCGCACCCAGCCGGAGGTTGACCGACAAGTGGTGAACTGCGCCGGACTCCGGCTCCCTGCCGCGCCAATTGCTCAACTGCGCCGGCCTGCCGCACCTAGGCAGGAATAGGGAAGAGCAAGTGCGGACTCGCGCGTGCGTGTGCCCCCGGCCGGGACTTTACGGACAAGTGCCGAACTGCGCCGGTTGCTTCACCAACTCCGAGTGCCAACATCAACGGCCTACCTGCGCCGACAAGTGCTCAACTGCACCGGCCTTTCTCACGCAGCGGGGAGTCGAACAGCAAGTGCCGACTTGCGGCTGCGTACCGTATCCAGCCGGGACTTCAAAGACAGGTGCTGATCTGCGCCGCCCTGCCGCACCCAGCCGTCTCGGAAACATCAACTGCCGACGGACACCGGCGTGGCGCACGCAGTCGTACCTCACCGATCAGTTGCGACCTGCACAGGCCTGGCGAACAGAACCAAGACGGAAGCCTCAAGTGCCGACCTGTGCCCAGCCGGGAATCAAACCTCAACTGCCGACCTGCGCGGACCTTCCGAACCCAGCCGGGACTTGAACAACAACTGCAGACCTGCTCCGGCCTGGCAACCGCCATTGCCAACCATCACCTTGCAGGGGCTGCAAGTGCAAGTTATCATCTGAAGTGCCTGCCTTCACCCAGCCGGGAATCGATCCCTAAGATCAAAGCGGCCCGGGAAAAAGGAGAACATCAAGTACCGCTACCCACGACAGTGGTCTGAGTGAAGTGCTGCGTGCACCACTTCGGCAGGTGTAGAAAGAGCGCAGCAGCCATCACACACGGTTCGTGGCGTATTATTTTTCACGGCCGTGAATCGTATTGCATCGGAGATAACAGATCAAGGACGAGCACTGTGCGTACGTCCACGTCTTCCTTCCACACACGAATCTGGGAAGCGATCGGCATTTCACAGCCGGATGGGGAACGGACGCAAACGGAAATTGGGAGACGGCCCTAGTGGGATTCATGGCGTGGTCAAGAAGACAAAAGTTCGTCGATGTATGTATCCTAGCGCGACGACTGTCGACATGAAAGATAACGCGATGAACCGTGCTTTGTGCTTTCTGAACGAGATTCGCTCCAGGACTGATTCAGCTCAAATCGCAGACCCGGCCGGGGACGCACATCAAGAAATTTCGCTTGATGCTGGTGTCACGGGCGGAACAGATCATGAAGACAGTTCTTCAGATCTCGATGAACCCGAAAAGGATGGAACAAACGAACATGCAGCACGTGTCGAAGAACCGGCCGGGGATCACGACGAAGAACATGCACTGCTTGCCGTCGATGAGACGGACGCAACCCGCACGGATAGCGCATCCGTTGACGTGGCGGAATCAGAAATCTGTACAGTTCCGTTCGAACAAGAGGAGATACTACCAGGCCTGGAAGAAAGTCGCCCGTGTTCCACAGATTTCGAGTTGGGAATACGTGAAGGAGAAGAACAGGTCCCGGACGAAGACACTCCTTCCCTCGGTGCGTTGGGAAAGCGGATCCGCCGTTTCGTCACTTGGGACAGGATGCTATCGAATTTGTGCTTCGCCGGCCGGCGCAACCTCACCGCTGAGCAGTACACGTTTTTCGCACAGGCGTTGCAAACAGCGAACGGGCGGATCAAGCTACGTACTTACAAGACGGTTCGGACTACGCAATGGGCGGAATTGATTTCACATTGCTTTCCGAGAAGCTCCATACGCTCTCTGCCAGACATTCCGCAGCCTCTTACAGGCCCTGACTTCATCAAGACGATAACAGGTCATCGAAAACACGTCCGTGACTGCGTTCGCTTAGTCCTTCCATCTGACTGGGCCAAAGTAGACCTTCTGACTTATCCGTGTTTTGCTGATGTGTTCGAACGCCCTGACATTTCCCGGCCGGATGTGTTTTCGCTGGAGGCAAGTCCAATAATTGCTCACAGGGGTATTGCACTTGGCGCTGAACTGACCATGTGGGCCGAGTACGATGATGCAGTGTCACCGTGCGAGTACGGGGACACAGTCCGTTTTCGTTGAGGGTGCCCGTCCGGTCGGAATCGCCGCGGAGCGTGTCCTTGCTTACTGGTTCATTGGTAACCGTACTTCTCCAGCGGCCGCAATGCAGGAGGCTCTAGTTGATGGCGGAATCGGCACCATGTGGTGCGTCGGAAATGCGGGAGGCGGTGGAGGCCTGACCATGACGGGGGCGGAGACACTGTCAAGGAAGGAGAAGGCGATATATGACGCCCTGGATGCACGGCCGTGTTTGCACATGGGTACGGGGCGTTCAAAGGAAAGGAATGAGGAGACTGAGATCTCCGCCGCGCGCGCCGGAAGAAGTTCACAGACGACAATGAGGGAAACCTTATGCCAGGATGAGCCCCCACTTTCCAGGTGACGTTGTTGCCTTCATCCGGCCGGATGTGTTCGGTTCAAGCCAGGATGTCTGCGTATTCGTTGGTTCAGCTGTCCGGTATGCAACAGGTGGACCAGCGGAACAGCTCTGCTGGGTTTCAATCGATCAAGGTAAGACAGAATCGACTTCTACTTACGCCAAGGTGATCGCGCGGACAACAGTACAAGGGCTGCCGTTGTGGCGCCGCGGCCGCAGATCTGTGCCGTGCTTCGCGAGAACCAGAGTTCGTAATCAAGGAACGTTGCCGTCCGGCGTACCGTACTTCATCTACCGTCTTGCCATATACGCGGATGGTTTTAAGCAACATAAGTCATTGGCCGATACAAGATCGGTAGGCGGGTGCTACATGCTCCCATTGGGACAATCCCTCCATAACCGACGATCCACTTATGCTACGCGGGTACTGTCACTGGCTCCGGACGGACAATCAACGAACGAAGACATGGAGTTGATACGGGAAGACCTCGTAACTGGTGCGAAGGTTGGGTTTCAAGCTACAGATGCACATGGCCGGCCGGCTCGCCTCTTCCTGGACACGGTTGGATTTTTCGGCGACTATCCTGCTGTTACGAGTACAACGGATGTCAGAGGCCATAACGCCAGGGCGTTTTGCACGTTTTGCTCGTTTAGGGACAACCCAACAGCCCGGACGGGAACTCGACTGTACTCAACAGCTGTTCACAGCAGACAGCTTGGAGCAATGCGATTTGACGAGCGAAGGAACGCAGTGCGCGGGTCCCTGAAAGACGATCACCTCTTGCGCCAAATGGGCTACGCGACTACTACGGTTGAGAAAGCCGAAGAACTTCCACTGGTCAAACTTGCTCGTGATCTTGGCCGAGAAAAGGGGCGGCAGAAACTGTGTAATGGTGAACCCGTCGTGCCTGTGGGTTTCGTCTCGACGTTGAGTGCGGCCGCAGCTCCCGATCACCTCATAAGTGGTCTCATTGGTAATGTCCTACAGGTGTGCTTCGACCAACTCGGAACAAGCACGAAGAGACGTTACGCCGAGCTGCGAATTATCACAGACGCGTCCGCGAATGGACTACCGACCCAAGGTAAGTTCGTGTCCGGTCATGATGGGCCCATCGTTGTCATTCGAAGTGTCACAATGTCCACGAAGTTGTGTCTGTTGTTATGTGCCGTGCCGACGTTCTTGAGGGAATATGCTGTCACGGGGAACGACGTATTTCTACTCCCGCAAAAACTGCAGAACATCGTTTCGTTACTACACTACTTGCCGTCCGCTGAAGTTGATGGACCTCATGCAAAGGATGCACTTTGCGACCGGGGAGTCCTCCGCGGTCATGGAGAAAGGCACAGAGCTGTGCGAAATTACATTGGAGCGGCTGGAAATGTGTACAGTCGACTGGGCCCGGCCGGGAAGGTTTTAGACAAACCTAACGCACACCGCGCGTTAGAATTATGTCTTCTAACCGTAACAAACTACGGTCATGTAAGCAACTGCAGCGAACTCCTTTTGGAGATGACGCATAGGAAGTTCAAGAGCTGGTTGGAGTCAAATTCACATGCGGACGCACATATTACCGGTGTCGAACGGGCAATCTCGTCTGATTGGCTGGGTAGACTTGGGGTTCTTTTTCAATTGTGGACGAAGGGTACTGCACAAGAAAAAATCTGCTCCCTCGTAGGACTCAAGCGTCTTCTTCTCGGTGAGGATTTCCTCCGTATCGACTGTACAACCCGGCCGGGTTCAGGCCTGGAGAAAATTTTTGAAGACGCCCTACCGGAAGCTTTCAGTGCACCAGTCCAGATGGAGCTTGAGGCATGCGGTCAGATCAATAATCATGCTCGTCTCAGGTATACTTGGAAAGTTCGGAACGCAATCAAACACCCGGTCGGTAATGAATGCTTCATGGACGGCATTACAATTATGAAGAAGTGGTACATGATCCAGGACCGGACATTCGAGGAAAGTTTTCATTGTTACGGTACGGCCATGCTAATCGCCGTAAGTGACCTCACTAGCAGGCAACGGTCTTATCCTCATCATACCATCCGTCCGGAGAGCTGTCTCTCAGTTGTTGCAAGAGTATCTGATCTGGATCGGCAAGTCGTCAACGAAGCCTCGGATAAGGACAACTCCAGCATATTGTACTACGCCGTCGTAGGTATCATACAGGCGGCCGCAGGGGAAGTATGGTGTGTGGTGAAGGAGATGAGGAGGAGAACTGTCGCGTTCTCCGTCCATGGATCTCCTGTTGCTGTCCTCCGACTAGGCCGCCGTGTCCGCCGTGTAGCGGTATTCCACGTCTGTGAACAAGCCTGCCAACCTTCCAAAAATGAAATACGGTTCTCACACTGTCAAAGTGTTTTGGATGGTGGTGAGTACGGCATAGTCGGCCGTTCGGACGGGTACCCCCCACATTTGGGGTGATTTCGGTGTTTTCAAACCATTGTTTTATTAAATCTGAATTGGTGCGTGAAAAGAAGAACACCGTACAGTGTTAAGATAATATGCCGTACTGCACAGAATGTCATGAGGTTTTCGTAGGTCCGAACTAAGAACATTGTAAAGTAACATATCATTTACGTAAACTGTCATGTTGCACAACAAAATGAGGTTCATGATGGCATGTCATTTACGTATTTCCATGTATGACCCTAAGTAAAGTGAGGCGTTGTCGTGTTAAAGGAATGTGCCACACAGAATTCACAGCGCGCATAATGACATGTCATTTACGCACAGCGATCTAATAACCACTATAGAACTCTGTGTTGTTCTGCCTAAATGATGAGTTATACAACTATTGCTAAGGTACGGTATGCCATTGATTACGCTTTATCATACCATACCTTAATAAGACAATACTTAGTACTATATAAAACTTCATGGCACCGTATTACGGACATATGATATGTACGTAACATGATATGCCATCGTAATAGGAAGAATATATGGCCCTAATAAAGCGACATGCCATGCACGGATTACGGCATGGCATCTTACCAAAACGTCACGCCCAATATAACGTGCACATGCCGTACAAATTAGTACTGCATGACGCCGTAATAGGCCCGAATGCCATGCACCGTACATGACGTGTTTCGTTCCTAAAACGAAACGCAAACTACGCGGACGTTTTGTTTTCTCAGTACTATCCTGGCCTCCTTAGGTAGTATGGCATGTCGTTTTAATTACGGAAATAGTGAAACACCTTTGATTTTAGTGTTCTATCGGGTATGTAAGCATTACAATTTCTATTGAATAGTGTGGTTCACAAATACTTAATCATCGAAAGCAGTCGTAAAACTACATGCAAAATTACCGTTTTTACCATGCAGTGTTGCAACTTCTACAGTCGGTGACGGAAGCACATGTGCTTTACTGTTGAGTTCTCCCGGCCGGTGATTGTACTCATATTCGTCAACCCTCAGTAATCAAGCGCGACCTATAGGTCACGCAGCGTGATGTGCTGTCTGGGAGGACTCCTCCACTCGCGAGGCACTCTGAGGACCTAAAAACGCGAGTGCTTCTCCTCTCACTCTTCATACCTCGGCGAGGACTAAAACAAAATAGTGCCACGTTGTACACCTGGCAGACGTGTACATGAAAAGTAAAATTGTATCGACGCGATACAGTGCAGTTCCAGCCGGTATGATATGTCCAAAAATCAAGCTCGACATGATACTTGATTCTCATGTACAATACAGTAGGAGGCTCCTACTGTACTATATATGCTCCTACTAGGATCTGTACTGCTTTTCTGGGTTTAGAGAGTACGAATTCATAGTATCCTTTCGTCCAGAAGTTCTGGATGACATGAAGCAGTAACGGTCAGTTCTCGACAAGAACGGACCGTCCCAGCTAAGTACCAAAACAGCGCTAGGCAAAATAAACAGTTCCGTCTTCCCTAACCTCCTTGGTCAGAAACCCGACTTCCTTTCAATCTGTGAACATCCCAAACCAACCACCCAACACGCCCATGTCTTCTCAAGACGCCCAAGGCCCAAACGCATGGACCGAGTACCAGGCGCATCTACGGCGATTGTTTACTCCTGGGTGCAAGTTCGACTTGCCACCAAACATTACAGGTGCAAACTCTGCAAATCCGTCCAAAAGCTAGGCAATGGTGTGTTTAACATTACCCGCCACTTCCAGAAGATGCATCCAACCATCAAGATTGACGTACTTTACGAACATCGTACCGCGAAGAAGGATACAGCTCTAGGAGTACTTCCAGCAATACTGAAGACTTCCTCCACATCTAAAATCAAGCGCTCAAGTATGCAGCATGTCAACCTTGTGAGACTCATGACTGAGTGGATAGCCGCAGACTTCCGACCGAATTCAGCTGTCGATGATCCAGGCTTTCGAGCGATTCTTTCCCATGTCAATTCTCGTTTTCAACCTTTGTCACGTGCCGCTGTACGCTCCGAACTCAATCGCCAGGAGAATTAATTCGATTTTATGGTGAAGGAAGAACTTCGTATGGTATCTGCCGTTGCTGCTACTTCCGATCTTTGGACGGATGAAGCCGGAACAGGATATTGCTCCCTAACGGTTCACTTCGTCGATGACCAGTGGCAGTACAAGTGTAGGCTTCTGGCCTGCCACCCGTTCCGCTTTCGTCATACTGGTGAAGATATCGCCGCTGTTTTCAATTCTGTTTGTATCAAGTTCGGAATTTTGAAGAAGACTGTGTTCATAACAGTTGACAATGCATCTAAAGCAAAGCGGTTCGTAGCAAGTTGTGGTAACGAGCATGCGCTCCTATTGGCTCTGGAAACTGAACTGCATAGTGATGTGGCCTTAGAGCACGAAGAACCGGGCCAACCTCACAGTGCCACAAGCGCCACTCCAGTGACAGATGTGCCGGTTCACGGGATAACCAGTGATCAAAATGTGGTGCAAGTGGATGCTCTGCATTCATTGGACACTCTGAGTGATGCGGACCAATCAGAAATGCCTGAACAAGATGATTTGGAATTTTTGCCTCCCAACGATATTTTCCAATCATTCGTGGCCAATCATTCGTTATCTGGCATACCTACTCAAAACGCAACACTCCACCGCATGCCATGTGTGGCCCACACCATTCAACTTAGCGTTCGTTTCGCCCTCAACAACAGCGATCTGCAAGGGCTGTTAAATTCTGTGCGGCAGACATGTCGGTTCTTCAGAAAGTCACCTTCGGGAGCTTTATATCTGGAAAGGAAACAAGTTCAGGGTGTGCAACAGCCATTGCGGCTGATTCTGGACGTGAAAACCTGATGGGGATCAACCCTTCTTATGGTGGAAAGATATCTAAGACTGCAGACGTATATCGAAAACGCTGTGCATGATATGTATGCTGATAAGTTTTCGTTCGGTGCTCTCAAGCCAGGTGTCCAATTGAACTCAGCGGATTCCTCCGTCCTGAGACAGGTCTGCAGTATCTTAAAAGATGCTGAAGCTGCTACCGGGATATTGGGGGCTGAGAGGACGCCAACAATTCATCTAAGAGACTTCGTCTTATCGAAGGTCATTCGCAAGTTGAAGACTGTGTTGGATACTACCCAACCGGGGTCTGTAATATATGGCCTCGCTGATCGGCTGATGACTGACATATTTCGCCGTCATAAGGCGAATATCTCAGAATGCGAAGCAGCTGCTGTATTTGCTCAAGTCGGAACGCTTTTGACACCTGCTTATAGAAGTATGTCCCATATGTCGTTTCTGGGGAGCTACAACTACGGCGAGGAGGAGGCCATTCGTTATGTTGTCCGGATCGTTGAGACACTCAATCCTGGCTTGGCACAAGGGGATGATGTGCCAGAGCAGGAACATGAGAAAAAGTCTGTGGCGAACTCCACCGTACACCAGTTGCTTCTCGTCGATGATGGTGATGGCGCAGTCGATGCGGGATCGAAACAGTCTTCCAGTTTTATGGAGAGGGTTCTCCAAGACTGGCTTATTTACAAAGTGTCGGCCGTTGGAGTTGCTGGGGATTGCCCACTGACGTACTGGAAGGAATCTCAAAACCGCCTTCCTGCACTCGCGCAAGTCGCTCGAGTTGTCTTTACTCCCCCTGCTTCGTCTACAGCATCCGAAAGAGTCTTTAGTGCCACCGGAGCAATCAGGGAGCGGCGCAGAGCTCGTCTTAGCCCAGAGGCAACTGAAACGCTCGTCAAAGTAGGGACACACGTTAAGTCCAAACGTCCTGCGCCAGAAAACCCGAAGTAACCAGTTGCTTCCGCACGACTTTGCCTGTATTAGAATCGCACTTGAAGTAAATGTTAGACGTCTTGCATCTCGGAATAGCGTGAGAGGGACAGGTCTACTCTGCAGCTGCGGCACCAGCAGCTTCGCAATGCATGTAGGCGTAAACACCCGGTCCTCCGCGGTGACAGTACCAATCCGGATCGATAATCAAACGTTGCGCAACGACTATCGGCTGTCGTACGTCAACTGGTCATCACCCCAGTCGGTGCAGGATTGGGCGTACGCATAGTGCCTTCACAGGCGAAGGTCGTCGTCAAGGACCAGTCGTACATGCGAAGAGCGTTTCACACAACCCGACTGCAAATGCCTAGGATAGTTTGCACTGGTATGCGAACCGCGACGTGACACGTGAGCTGCGGCACAATTGAGGCGGGCTGCGAATAGCGATCTGCGACGGTAGCAAAACGGCCCAGACTGCGGTGGACGGTACCCGGCCGCACCGGGACTGTCTCGCGTTCCAATGAGTGCCGGCCAACGCAGGCAAGGAAACGACGGCCGCAAGCGTGGCGGCCGTGAATGCAGGGAGCACGCGTATCACTGAAGACGGGCCGACATTCGCAAGCATCTTGTCGCCCGTGTCTGTGCCGTACAAAGTCTGCAGGTAATAGTCGCACAGCGTGGGATTTGGGTCGCTGACCAACGCTCCCACGAGAAGTACATGGTGCACAGATGTCTCTCTGTGAAGATCATGGCGGTTGGCCGTCATGGCACCACGGTGGTGCGGGGCTTGGAGGCCACACGAGAGTCGGAGGCACGCGGGTGAGAGGATCATGGAGAACATGGCGGTTGGACGCGATGCGGGGCTTGGAGGCGAAGCAG